>JBAJNP010003287.1:0-40714 GCA_036877545.1 Yasuhikotakia modesta
TTTGCTTTTATGTAGGTTGAAGCTTACAACAACAAAAACAACAATTTGTCAATTGTATAAGAAAATAAATAAACAAAATGACTGTCAGTGACTGTGTCCTGTTGTGGGTTCATTTGCTAATGCAATCAAATGTATGTTTCAATTACAATGTTAAGTTACATTTATGCTTTCTTGTATTTCAAGAAATCTTCCAAAACTTATTTTCTTTGTCCCTAAATTGGCAGAAACATACAGACTCCATTCGTGAGCTTTGAGCTCGCCCTAGTGGACATACAAGGAGTTGCATTTAGGTTGTATAAAACTTTTCTTTTAAGGTTAAATACGTCTTTACGAATCTCAAGGGGATGTACAACATGGGCTAGAAATAATGTGGAATATACAGGAAGCCAACGTTTTGCTTTGGTATTGATTTTATTAGTAACATGATTCAAATGCAGCATTAAAACAGAATTAAAGTTCCCATGTGATGTTACTAGCGACAGCTGCTTCTTAATAAAGTCCTTTGGTTTCTCCATTTTTTTGACAGGACACTGAAGTGACAGCGCAATACCTGTTAACACACACACACACACACACACACACACACACACACAGTTACGTAACGATTAAACACATGTTTTTCAGCAGGTAAAGGGTCTCACCTCTGGACCAGGAGTGTCAGTGGAGACTTTAGGATTCGGGTTGGGCCGGATCTCTTTTAAGTCCTGCGTCTTATTCAGTTCCAGGTCTATTTCATACTGACCTCCGAAAACGTTCTGGATAAAACAGAAGCAAAGCAAGAACTTCCAAAGCAATCCAGAAAGAAACAGGAAGATAAATGATACACTCTTGAAAAACAAGGATTACCAAAAAACCCCAGACACTGACCTTGAAGAATTTATGATCAAACCAACTTAATAAAATAATAAAAAATGGTTCCTAACGACAAGAACCTAAGCAGAACCTGCATTTGCAGCACATATCCATTGAAGAACCTTCATTATTTGAAAGCACAACAACCATCAAACGTTGCATAGCGTGTAACATTTCCATAACTGACTCCATAACTCCATAACTCACACTGAGTAAATAAGAGCAGAATGGTTTCATGAGTTACCAGTCTCGTGACGTCACTGATTTTGGTGACCTGGTAGAGATGCGCATCACGGTAGAACCGATTAAAAGATCCCACCGCAAATCTGACACAGGCTTGGACCTCTGGATCTTCAGGGTCAACATCTTCTTCCTGAAGAGCGGGGAAAGCCACGGACACAGCGGCCAGAAGGAACGAGATTTTGAGGAATGCCAGGAAGCGCCGCATTGTGTTCGAGATCTGAACGGGAGCATTGGGGTCTGAATCATTTGTATGTTGGCACAGGAGGAGCAAACATCACCATATCTCTCATACGGGCTAATAAAATATTTGTTCGCCCTTTGGATATGTAAACACCACATTTTCCTGAGGGCAACAACAAACAACCCAAAAAGCACTGCTTTAAATATCCTTTTAGTTGAATAACATTGTGTCCTTGAGATGCCGTCTACTGTTCCGTGTGAACAGTAAAATTAAAGTTATGAAACCACTTACAGCCCAAGTCTTTTCATTTATACAGCGATCTCAGCTTAAACAGGGTACAGACCTGTGGCGAGCCTGAGACAAGACCAGCAAAGGATTCTGGGACACACACACACACGAGTGGTTCTACAAAACCTCCAGAGACAACAGTCACTGTGGTAACAACAACGCAATCTGAACACTGAGGAGCTGAAGCCTCATGCTGCAAACATGAACCGCAGCCTTTAGCCCGATCACCTCCAGCACTACTGCAGAAATCCCTGGAAAATGTCTGGAACTCATGCTGTTCTACACCAGTATGACTTCTTCCCTAATAGTGACCAAATTCCGTAAAGCTCCAAAAAACACAAGGAGTCACATACAGGTTGTCTTCTAAAGCCAAATAAAGATAAATGTTTGGTTTTTTTTAAAAGAATGACAACTGTTGTTCTCCTGACTTTCTCTGAACCATTTCCATGGAGACAGTAACTTCCTGTTTCCTGACACCGGTTCTTCAGCTTGCGCGGTACAGAAACATCAGTCAAAACTCTCATTCCACAAATCATTTCATTCACAAAGCTTACTTCTAATTTTTCCTTCTTTTTGACCCTTGTACACACAGAATCAATCTTTTTCTCCACTTTTTCTCCTGAAGGTCTTCATGGAAAGCATGTTCATCACATCTTTGATGATATCTGACAGAGCGCAGACTTCAGTCAGATAACCCAGTTACAGGCCGGAAGACACACACTGTACATTGTTAACAAGGTCGTGCTAATAGCCGGAAGACAAAAATCCCTCAGGTCCCAATCCTACCATGTGTTCATACATTTGCCATATGCACAGTGAAAAATCCAGTGAGCTCCAGAAAACCAGATCGGATATTATCCCTACGGCTCTGCAGGGTCAAACTGGTTTAGCTCCAGCCCTAATGAAGCTCATCTAAACCAGCTGAACAACGTCTTTGAAACTGGTTGGAGCCAAAGTCTGGATCAAAGTCTGGATCAAAGTCTGGATCAAAGACAGGAACAAAGCAAATAAAGTCACAGAAAACACAATGACCAAAACAATTATGAACACAAACACAAAGAATAAACTCTAGTCTGACTTTTATCAGTATTTGGTTTATTTGAAAAGTTTACATCTGAGCTTCAGAATCAATAAAATGAAAGTCTTGTAAGGTTTTGAGAAGCGTCCAGCGTGTTTCGTGGGTAATGCTTTATTTTATGCATACGTCATATGTAATACGTAACAGTGTTGCCGCTTGCTGACGTAGTCGACTGCGGTAGTGTCGTTCATTTTCTGCACGTGGTACGTGTGACGTAAACCGAAAACAGAAAGACACGCACTTAGAAAGGAAGCGACAAATGTTTCCTATTTACAGCACAAGCTGATGTCTGAGGGATCACAGTAAATAACCACCAAATCTTTTGCATAAAACCATAGAAACGTGGTTAATTCTAAGTATAATGCTGTAAAGTTTGTGTTTACTCGTTCAGTCTTATATTACTCATTATAATAAAACTTAATACATGAATGTTATAAAAATAATCGATAATATAATCTCTATAATTATACATAATTCTCAATGTAAATGTTGTGTTGTGATTTCATGTGAATGCATTAAATCATGAGCCAATGCATGAACTTTATTCTGTGTGTCTGGGTTTAAATCTTGTTTTGCTTGTAGACTTGCGTTTAAAGTCTATAAATGGGTCATAAAAGTGCTGAAATGTTAATAACCAAGTTTATAATAATAATAATAATAATAACTGTGTACATGCAGTCGGAATATTCATCATGTTTAATGTGTTTAAAGTGATTTTGGGCCGCGCTGCGCCCCCTGCCGACAGAACCGCGCGCACGAAGGCGACGCGTCAGTGACGTTTGCAGGTTTCATTATCCCGTTTTTTAACTTCACTACAAGCGGAGCTGCACGGAGGAAGCGTGGAAATAAACCTGGGATTTATCCTCAAAAAACAGAGGGGAGACTTTTGTCTCTTGTTCAGCCTCCTTTGGTTTATTTCACCTCGGAGTGTCTGGAAAACGATGGAAAGTCAGCGATGAGGTACGAGCGTTTGTGGCCCGATTGTCCTTTTCTGACAGCGAGTGCGGCGGCCGCGCGCGCGACTCATCGCTGCTGGAATGCCGCGATTCCTGGGATCATCCGTCCGGTTTTCCAAAGGTCCCTTTATATCAGTAACGACGTTGTTGTAACTCTTTATTTCTCGGTATTGGTGAATGAAGGCCTCTGTGCGCGGAGATTACAGACGAGTCTCGTTTTTAGTCGCTGTGATTGAAAGCATTAGTTAGCAAACCCACCGCAGACAGCCTTACAACTGCTAATATTGGTTTCTGTGGTTAAAGTCATGTAGTCATGTAAAGGATGTAGTAGGAGTGAGTTGCGAGATGGAGGCATGATGAAGATGCCCTGATGGGGCAGTTTTTACCCCAGTCTGACCACCGCATGTTGTCCCCATTGCATGCATGCAGCAGATCTATCATCTGTGCACATGAACATATAACGCATCACAACTGCGGTTATTATCTTTATATGATTATGTCTAGGTGATTCTTGTATGGTTGTCTAGCCCTGATGCCATGCCTCCCGTCGAGATAGTTGGATTTGTACCAAAGGCTTCGTGTTCTGGAGCATAAACTGCTGGATTTGGGGTCTTTACAGGATCTCACAGCTGGAGCCTTTTGGCACGGGTTTGCTCGGTCACTCCCTGATCTCAGGACTAAAGTTAAAACCTGTTTTGACTGGGCCAAGAAACACCCTAAACTGTCACATTACACACCAGAGATTTCACAAATCCAGGGGTGGAACCAAATGTTTAAGATTTAGGGAGATTAGACCTTAATATTAACCATTAATCCAAATGTTAGGATATGGGACGTGTCCTCAGCCCTGTTTAGTTCGATTGTTGTTAGTTCACAAAGATGTTTAGGTCATTAGAGGTCGTTTTCTGCAGCCTCAGTTTTATCTGTCCACTTTCTCCTTTTCCCAGTCTCTCCCCCTTCCATACGGATTCTGGATTCCCGGCACCCCCTTCCCCCATGGGTCTGGGGTTCGAGATAAAAGGGATCCGGCATCCTCTGTGCAGAGCTCACAGTTTAATCTGTTTTTGTCTGCCGCTAATATCTGCGCTGCCCTTTTGCTTCTCACTTTGAAATTTGTTTCTCTTTGTAGCTTCATTGGCTCAGAAGTGCTTTTTGTCTGGATAATTAGGTTAGCAGGAAGCGAGAGGGACCCTCAGTCTTTTACCTCCAGCGCTCGGCTCCAGTGGGCTTGAATAATTAGGGGTCCGAACACAAAACGCTGGAACCCTATTGCTTTTGTTAGCAGTTTTGGCATCCGTCGTTCCCTCATGACAAGGTTATTAAAATAATGTTAATGGGTTGATTTGTTTATCAGATATGATTATTTTATTTGGCAGGTGTGGCCCACCGGGACTAAAATATCTCATGTACGCAAAAGTTCAACTTTGTGGAAAATACATTTTTTTTATCTAACTTTCTGTTTGAATGTGTTGCTGTTTTGTTGTGTATGTAGAGCAGTGATGTGTGTTTTTTTGTGTGTGGATAATGGTGAATTTTACTGTATTACATATACATTGATGCTTGTTAATTGTTTAATAAGTGTTATAACTATACCTCAAACATGAATAATTTGTCTAGCTGTGCACGGATCTGTGATCTTAACCTTGTTATAACATTGGATGAAGACACAGTGATACGGCCCTCTTCCGGAATCTGTCATATACAGTCTAATAGGTTATTCAGTCAGTGTCCGCAGGACAGTCTCAAATTCTCCTCTATTTAAAGCAGCAAAATCCATTAAAGATCATCTGTTCATTCTTTAAAAGCTGAACAGTTGTTTTGCCTCAACTGCAGAGAAAACACTTCTGCTGTGACCTTTCATGAATGCTTTTGGGTGGAACTGAACGGACGAAACTATTGGGGGCTTGATAATCAAACTGAACGTTTTACAAGCTTGGCAGATCTTCACAAACATTAATTACTGGGGTAATTCCAGTTATCAGTGATGATGAAAGCTTGGAGTTGAATGTCTCTGCGTGTGTCTGGTCTGCAGTGACGTACATGTGGGCTGGAGCTTGTGTGTGATTTGTTGAGCTGTAACTGCTGGGACTGTCAGTGAATCCATAAACATCTGAACACCACGTCTGTGTGGAGGTCTTCTGGCAAGACGTCTCAGGAGCTTGTGTTGCTGTTGAAGGAGATAAGTGGCTCTGTGGTGCTGCCTGTATCTGTGTGCTCTTTCAGTTCCTCTGCTTTCTAATAACCCTTCAGTATTGATGTTGGGGTTAAATACTTTTCATTGAGTTCTAAGTGTCTGCCTGCACTTTAAAAGTAGTCCTAGTGGGAACAGATGTTGTTGGAATACCCTGTGAAGTTCCTCAGCTAACATCGTCTGCTACAGTCTGAGTCAAACACCAGGACTGACTGTTTTGCTTTTCTGAGGAATGTAACCATGTTGGAAACATCTGGCTGCGTTTGGGTTCATGAAGCCCCCCAAGCAGTCTTCTGAGGAATGCAGACAGGAGTGTGTTTGTGTGTATATGATGTCTGTACTGTTAATATTCGTGGCCCTTGGCCCCGGGACCTCAGCTGGTCATGGTGTCTTCTCAGAAAATCAGTCCTGGGTTCAGCGTGAAGGGGTCTAAAGCTGCTTCTGTGCCTCTGGAGACGTTATTGATTGATTTATTGATCAAAAATGTTTACATGCAGATGTTGTTTTAATGAGTATATTGACATCTGAATATCCCATTTAAAAAGCAAATGAATGTGAACAGTTTAGCCATTAAGAACAACATATGACTATAAGGTTGATATGCCTGTTCATTGGTGGTGTGAATAGCTGCATTTTTATTGGATGTTAAACATCCAATGAAATGTTATGTATGATTTATGTTTGTAATGCAGTTACATGGCAAATATTTTAGGTAGAGATAAGAGTTTGTACTGCTGAACTCTCTAACCATCTCTAAGTATCAGCAGTAAAATTGATGCTTGTCTTAGCCAGCAGCACCACTAATGAATATGCAAATCAGGCCTGGACATTATGAATTTAAATGAGGCTTGAACCCTTGACCCAGATTTGTCTCACCTAGTGACCGCGTTCCAACGGCATTGATGTAGTTTGTCCGTCTTTTCTGGGGTGTGTCTGAATCCGGATTAGTGAGGCTTGTCACAAATGAACTGCACCAGACTGAGATGTGTGGTTGGTTTGTGTGTTTTGTGTTGTGTTTGTGCAGCATGTTTGTGTTTCCTGGGCTTTCGCTGAGAACGGTTGTTTGAGAAAGTTGTCCGGGGAAAAGCGTTAGAATTAGAAAAGGGGGTGACAGGAAAAAATAGGTCAGATTCTGAAAGACACACACACACACGGTCATTAGTACAACCCTGACAGGGGCCAGTTCTGCCCTGACTGGAGGGCTTAAGATGAACATTTGAGATGTTTTGGTGACACTGGTGCTTAATTTGGTAGCACCAAAATCCTAAGGCGGCGTAAGACAAAAAGAAACATTCAAACAATTTAAATGCATTCATAAATTTATTATAAACGAATATGGATAATTTCTTGCCTATCCCGGATATACTTCAGGTTAGGAGGTTTCTGTGTTTGGTCCAAATCTTCCTCAGGTCTGAAGTGGTTGGATCTCTGTTGTCTGTGATGTAAGTGATTTTGTGTTTCAGAGGACAGGGCTGGCAAATAAAGCAATAAGCCTGTTTTTTGTATGTTACTGAGAGTGTTTCGTGAATGGGCGTGAGAATGAGAGCTGAACGGTTCTTTGTGTTGTTTCGCAGGAGTTTGTGGCCGGGTGGCAGCTGACGGACTGAACCATGGCTCAGTTTCCCACGCCCTTCGGAGGTGAGAGTCGCTACATGTCCTGACTGACTGACTGACTGACATGTGTTTGTGTGATGGTGTGTGTCTGTGAATATCTGAAATAATAGTAATGAATAATGATAGAGATCTTTGTTTTTTAAGCTTTTATGTGGACTTCTTTTAGTTTTCTGTTTTCTTTTTACCATTTTAAATGCACAGTTTACCCAAAAATCTTTGTTTACTAACCATGATATTATTTCAAATATGTTTGACTTTATTGCTTCTGAGAAACAGACATAAACAATGGTGGAACCCATTGACTTCAGTTACATGACTTCAGAACCACAGAGACATTTCTCAGAATATTTTCTTATGTGTTTCCCAGTCGTAAGCCATAAGTTTGGAATGACATGCAGTGAATAAATGATGGATAAGGGTTTCATTTTGGATACTGCCATTACGGTTTTGAATACGTAGCCTTTTCATTGTGCAAGTTCTGTGCTGAGGTCTCTGTGTCTAATCTCTCTCTCTCTCTCTGTCTGTAGGGGGGTCGGATACGTGGGTAATATCTGTGGATGAAAGAGCCAAACATGACCAGCAGTTCCACAGTTTGACCCCCACACCCTGTGGCTTCATCACAGGTAGGGTTAAGAACGCTGGTAGTCTGACGTTGTCTAAAGCGCTTTGAGTTCTGTGTAGCTGTCAGCCGGCCGTGTGTTAAATCAGACACCAGCGGGAGTTAGACAAACCCAACACAAACCATCAAAGCTGGAAATAAACACAAGCTGCCCATCATCCTTTATCAGTCCTCTTCTTCGTTAATAAAAACATGTTAAATTATGGGTGGATATCCACTCTCACTGATCTGGGGTCAGGCACTTAAGCATTGACTGTTCAGGCAAATGTCATCTGATCTCAGTTCCTTCTCATAATGAATTATTATCTTTTGTCTCACATATTTCACCACTCTTAGAAATTACCAGATGGGTTTTGGTGCTGCAATATGAAAGATGTTCCTCAGACTTCACAACTGAGAAACGAGACAATATTTCTCTTTAGAACATTTTTAATTAAGCATGAGAATGGCCGTGATAAAACACCAGATGGATCAATAAAATTTAATGTTTGAGGTAATAAATATTATCAGGTATAGCATCAACTTTAGCCCTGAAACTAAAGTAAAGCTGCATTTAACAGAGCCACACGTTAACTAAACGTTTAACAAAAATGGAACTAAATTGTAAGAATGAAAAGTTATAGAAGCATAAGAATCATATGCATTAGTTTAATTTAAGATATGATTATTATAATGCAAGATGTGTTACATAATTTGAGATGTGATTGAAGCCGTTTTTGGCCAATCACGAGGCACACAGCTGGTTGCAGCTGGTCTGTGGATGTTCATGAAGAGCTGCTCCTTCAGGATTTCCTGTTGACCAGTGGATCTCAAAGAAGGTCTTTGTGTTGGTGAAAGGGCGGCTGGAGCAGCAAGTGGTTCTGCTTTACAAACAGTTCTGCCTCTTTACTCCTGTATGTGTGCTGAGAAAGACACCTGTTATCAAAGAAAGAGTGTTTTGTGGGAAGTGAAAAGATTGTGGAAAGACATATTATGATATGTTCTGTTCCATGAGATGTTGTCTAAGTTGCGCTCTCTCTCTCTCCCTCTCTTTCTCTCTCTCTCTCTCCTTTAGGTGACCAGGCCAGGAATTTTTTCCTGCAGTCAGGTTTACCTGCATCCATCTTGGCTCAGATATGGTACAAATTTCAAACAATCCATTTTTCATTTCCATGTAATCCGAAATGCTCGTTTACACTACATCCTAGTAATTCGTTTTAATGTCTGCATAATGTCTGCATAGAGATCTTGAATAATAACATGTGAGTCATGCAGTTGTGGGCTGTGTGTGGACAGGGCTCTAGCCGACATGAACAACGATGGGAAGATGGACATGCACGAGTTTTCCATCGCCATGAAGCTGATTAAACTCAGACTGCAGGGTCACCCACTCCCTCCTTCCCTGCCCCCCTCCATGAAGCAGCAGCCCCTCTCCATGCCCCCACAGACCCCCTTCGGTGAGCACCTTAACAGTCAGTGTCTCAGAACATCTGCATCCCTTAATCAGGTTTTAATTCGCTCTTCTTCTTCTTGTGGCAGGGATGCCCAGCATGAGTGTCATGCCAGGCCACCCACCAGTGCCCCCTGTCCCCCTCCCCCCTCTCCCTCCAGGGGTGCCGGGGGTGGGCATGTCTCCCCCACTGGTAGCGTCAGTAACCCCACCGGTACCGTCTCTGGCCAATGGCGCTCCAGCTATGATACAACCCATCACTGGATTTTCCCATTCAGGTAAATGGTTCACATGTTCTTAAGGCCCGTTAACACCAACAACATCAGTGATAACTATGAAGATAAAGTTGTGAAAATATCTCAAAATAAGTTGTGAAAGTTGTGAAAATATCTCCTAGTCTCACTCACCTTTGAAGGATTTAATGTACCCAAAAGGATATTGCTGATAGTTCGCTGTTGTGAGAGTGTTTAGATGCCATTTGGGTGTTTATGTGAACATGGTAGTGATGAGTGTTTGTCTCGATCTCTCAGCTGCTGCGCTCAACAAAACCCCGTCGTTTAACCGTTCCAGCATCAAGCTACAGAAGGGCCAGTCTGTGGAGGCTCCCAGGTAAGCACACACCCTCGGGTTCCTGCTGGACTCGCAGGTACTTGATGAAGGTTATTACACACACATCTCTCTCTCTCTAGTGCTCCAGTAGCTCCGCCGCCCACCGATTGGGCAGTGCCCCAGTCCTCTCGACTCAAGTATCGCCAGCTCTTTAACAGCCACGACAAAATGATGAGCGGTTATCTCACAGGTATGGCGTCTATCTCAAACTTCTGGAGCAGTGCTTCTCTGACACACACTCAATTCTTTCTGTTCTTTCCTCAGGTCCACAGGCCAGAACTATTCTGATGCAGTCCAGTCTACCACAGACCCAACTGGCCACCATCTGGTGCTGATCCACATTTTGTGTTGTAGTTTCATGTGTAAAACACCAACAAAAATAGAGTTCTGAGATGTTTTTGTGTCGCTGTCGACTTGCTGACACTTCCTGTCTCTGTAGGAACCTGTCAGATATAGACCAGGATGGGAAGCTGACTGCAGAGGAGTTTATTTTGGCCATGCACTTGATTGACATGGCCATGTCTGGTCTGCCCCTCCCACCCTTACTGCCCCCTGACCTCATACCTCCAACATTCAGGTGAGAAGCTCCGCTGGTGCCACCCAACTCTGGTTCCACAAGCAATCTTCTTAATGTTCTTCAGTTTTTTAATGTTCTTCAATGTTCTGCTTTAGCTCTTAGCTGTTTGTTTCGTCCTGCAGGAGAATACGTTCTGGCAGTGGAGTATCTGTGACCGGCATGCAGTTGGTGGACCAGCGATCCCAGGAAGAGCCTGAGGAAGAGGAGAACGAACCAGAGAAGAAACTTCCAGGTCAGAGGTCACGGGTCAATCCTGAACTTTGAGCCAGAAGCAGTTCAGATTTTACTCTCTTCTAAACAACCAGCCACAATCATCTCCCATAACAAGTACAGAGAGTATAAGGACTGACACTTTCTTACAGTTGCTTGGCAACTGCCTCATTTAAATGTTGTGTCTCTCCCGCAGTCACGTTTGAGGATAAGAAGCGGGAGAACTTTGAGCGCGGAAACCTGGAGCTGGAAAAACGTCGGCAGGCACTGCTGGAGCAGCAGAGGAAGGAGCAGGAGAGACTGGCTGCGCTGGAGAAGGAGGAGCGCGAGAGGAAAGAGCGAGAACGTCTGGAGCAGGAGAGACGCAGGCAGCAGGAGCTGGACAAACAGCTGGAGAGACAGAGAGAGCTGGAGAGACAGAGGGAGGAGGAGAGACGCAAGGAGATCGAGAGACGAGAGGTGAGAGAATAAAGCAGCAGTCTGGGATGGATAAGAGTCTGTGTCTAAACTCCACCCACAGAAAATACTTTTTAAACTTTTTTAAAAAGGTCCAACCTTTATAAACTCAAAGTTTATAACTTGCATGCTTTTAAATGACAGAATACTGTAGAATTATTATTACATGTGTGTGTGCATGTTAAGGCTGCGAAGCGAGAGTTGGAGCGGCAGCGGCAGTTAGAATGGGAGAGAACCCGCAGACAGGAGCTCCTCACTCAGAGGAACCGAGAACAGGAGAACATTGTTCTGCTCAAAGCCCGCAAGAAAACACTGGAGTTTGAACTGGAGGCTCTGGTACCTGCCCTGCATTAACTGCCTTTAACTTTAACTTGCTGTTAGCATTAGAAGTTACTTTATTAATAATATGTAAACATTTTTGGAATGATTTGAATGAAGTAGGTTAGACTGTTATGTTAGTCAGATTAAAGATTTAGATGTTTTTAACTGTTTTCTGTAGAATGATAAAAAGTCTCAGCTGGAAGGAAAACTGCAGGACGTTCGCTTCCGTCTCTCAGCTCAGAGACACGAGATCGAGTGCACCAATAAAACACGAGAGCTGCGCATCGCTGAGATCACCAGCCTGCAACTGCAGCTGCAGGTTTCAATCTCTCATCTCCATCCATTCACTTTAAGTTGTGATCTGTGCATAAGTGTTTTATGTGAAGTGATTCTCACTCTCTCTCTCTCTCTCTCTCTCTCTCTCAGGAGTCTCAGCAGTGGCTGAGCCGGTTGATTCCTGATAAACAGTGTCTCAATGAGCAGCTGAAACAGGTTGAGCAGAACAGTCTGCACAGTAAGATCCTGTTTTTCGTTACAGGACTGTGTATAAAGTGTATTGAGTGTAAATGGATAAACGTGAATCTGGTTTGCAGTCAGAGTGGGGTGAGACATTGAGCTGGAATGACGTGTAACTGTGTGCTTGTCTTCTGTGTAGGAGACTCTCTGTTAGGTCTTCAGAGAGCCGTAGAAATGAAGGAGTCGACCAAACAGCTGCTGAAGGAACAGCTGGATGCTGTGGAGAAGGAGACGCGCTCCAAACTGCTGGAGATAGACGCCTTCAACACGCAGCTGAAGGTAATGAGAGACAGATGTGTGAGAGAATGCCAGCAGACTCCTGCACTCCTCTTACCGGTCCTCCTGTCTACCATCATGCATTGCAGGAGCTGAGAGAAATCCACAACAAACAGCAGAGGCAGAAACAAAAGGAGCTGGAGGCCGACATCACCCAACCGTTACATGACAGGAAGTCCATAGAATTACCAGAGTCCAGGTATTTATAAACAACCATTATAGTGGCTTATAAACTATTATAGTGACTTATAAACAGAATGAGATGGAAAAAATACTAAGGAAGAGGGTCTTATAAAGCAAACAGAATCTTTTATTATTAATTTTATTGATTATTAAAACAGAGGAAAGATTTGTGGTTTATCTTTTCTCACTCTGACTCTCTCTCCTGTAGGTTGTCAGGGCCGGATGAGGGTCTGTCTCCGGCGTGGAGAGATGGTGGTCCGGGAAAATCTCCCACCCCTCCGGTGTCTCAGGCCTGGATGAGCCGAATCAGTGAAGAGGAAAACCTCACCAAACTCTTCGCCCCGCAGCCGAAACTACAGGGCCAGTCGCCGTGGTCCATGTCAGGTGAGCGTCTGGTGAGGAACCTGCAGTAGATGTTGAGTGAAGAAACGATTAATTAATCCACACGAGTGTGTTTGTGTTGTAGACAAGGTCCCGGTGGCCTGTTTTAACCAGGAGAAGGTCAGGGTGGTCTATTACCGAGCGCTGTACCCCTTTGAGGCCCGCAGCCACGATGAGATCAGCATTCATCCTGGAGACATAGTCATGGTAACGCTGTCTTATATTAGCACATCATCTGCTGCAGAGCGTTAATGGTTCATATACTGATGATGTTAAACCCAAATCAAGCTCTACCGGAAAGTGATGCATCAAAACATTGCGGCTAATATGAAATTACATCAGTCAGTCCCAAACGTAATATTACTTTCTTGGTTATTGTGGAGGGACTGAGAACCACGATTCTTATCAGTATTATTATGTGAGCAAGTTATTTGGGTAACTCAAGGATTTGTTTTAGTGTGTGTGTGTGTGCGCGCGTGTGTGTGCGCGCGCGTGTGTGTGTGCACCTGAGCACACAGTTACTGACCTTTGACCCTGCCTCTGTCCCCCCTGTGCTGACTCTGTCTGCAGGTGAAGGGGGAGTGGGTGAGTTTTCTGCCCCCTCATCCATCTTTCTGCATCGATCTAGTCTCTGTAAACACTTCACTCAGATCGTGTGTGTGTCTGTGTAGTGATGACTGAATACCTTTTTAAACACTGAAAAGCTTTACATTACAGCGAGTGTTTGTTTGTTTGTTATTTTGGCTGGTCTCTGTTTGGTTTTCCTGTCGCAGGGACTGACCCTGTACAGAGATCATAACCTGTAGTTGTAGGGTTGGGACATTCGTCAGTAGAAATTGGCCAATGATATCACCATCAAACAACCTTTGTTTTGAAATATCATAATATTTTGCTTGTATCGTGATGTGGCTGCATGTCTTTGTTGTTTATCATCTCACTCTGAGCTCATTGATGCCTCTTGATTTCTGTTGTCACCATTTATTTCCTTTTTTATCATCAAAATGAGGCTTTCATTGTTTACTACATTCAGTGACACGATTCATTATAGTTGATGTGTTTGTGTCCAGATCTCTTGGGTTTGTATTTGTTGTTTTACCTCAGTGAAGATGTTGTGATTGGCTGGGATGATTCAGTCAGTCAGTTATCAGAGGTTCATTCTGTCTCAATGTCTCTCATCCATTCTTTCTCTTTTTGGCTTCAGGTGGACGAGTCTCAGACAGGTGAACCCGGATGGTTAGGAGGAGAAATTAAAGGAAAGACCGGCTGGTTTCCTGCTAATTATGCAGAGAAGATCCCAGAATCTGAAGTTCCTCTTAGTTTGAGGGCCAACACTGTCGCTATGTCCGCCCCTAAATTAACCTCCCGCATGGCCTCCTCTTCCTCATCGAACGCTGCTGCACCCATACAGCCAATCTCCACAGAGCCTTCATCAATAGCCCCGCCCCCCTCAGCCACAGCCCCTTCAGGCCCCGCCTCCACCACTTCCTCAACATCCAGCAACTGGGCAGATTTTAGCACTACGTACGTTTACGGTTTTCCCCTTCAGTAGTTCACAGATCTGCATTTTAATTAATTTATTTATGAAAACTTTTATAACATACATTTGCGCAGGTGGCCGTCAAACTCTGTGGAGAAGCAGGACAGTGATGGGTGGGATGCATGGCCGACCCAACCCACTCAACCATCCCTGTCCGTGCCCAGCGGGGGTCCGATGAGACAGCGCTCAGCTTTTACTCCAGCCACCATCTCTGGTTCCTCACCATCACCTGTGCTGGGACAGGTGTGTGTGATACACTCAGTTTCTCTGTCCCCAAATTTTACATTTTTACTTTAAAAATAACATTAATGGTCTTTATTTGTGTTATGTAAACACATTTAAATATCTCAGACTTTTGTTAAAATCTTACCTTTAAAGTTCCTTTAAAGACACAGAGATTGTAAATGTAATGTCATCAGCAGCTGCGTGAATAATTTGGGATCTCCGTTGTTCCTCCCTCAGGGGGAGAAAGTGGAGGGTCTGCAGGCTCAGGCTCTGTACCCGTGGAGAGCCAAGAAGGACAATCATCTAAACTTCAACAAGAATGATGTCATCACTGTGCTGGAGCAGCAGGACATGTGGTGGTTTGGAGAAGTTCAGGGTCAGAGGGGATGGTTCCCCAAATCGTATGTCAAACTCATCTCTGGACCCGTCCGTAAGTCCATGAGGTGAGTCTGTGGAAGGTTTGGAGCTAAGATTGAAGGTGGAAAGGTCTAATCAAGAAGTGCTGGTTTAATGTTTTCATCCAGGATTTGATGTTTAGCATGTACGATGAAGAGTTTAGCTGTGTCTAATGTTTGCTGTTTTGTTTCAGTATTGAGTCTGACAGCCCTCCCAGCATAAAAAGACCCAGTCCCTCTCCCAACAAACTCACAGATCCTGGAGAAGGTGGGAACATTTTATGGTCCTCATCAAACCTGTGTCAGTTTGATTTTGTCTGTTTTGTTTCTCCATCTCTCTACTTCTCCCCGGATGTATTATAAACTTATCATGTGGGCATATATGTTAGCAGAGTATGTGGCCATGTACACGTATGAAAGCAGCGAACAGGGAGACCTGACCTTCCAACAGGGTGATGTTATCACAGTCACAAAGAAAGAAGGGGATTGGTGGACAGGCACCGTGGGTGGGAAGATTGGAGTTTTCCCCTCCAATTACGTCAAGCCTAAAGATTCAGAGGTAAGGACTTAGTATGTTGATCCAAACAAGTTTGAGCTGCTTTGACTAAAACCAACATTTAGTACCTTTTCATAAAATTTACCTGTGATGTTTTTGAAGCATGATGTCCTAATTTACCTAAAGCTTAATCTAAGCTCTGTCTGTGAAACCGGGCCTGTATGTTTTCAGTGTTAAATTACAGCCTTAATGAAGCCTTTGTATTGTGGTCATAAACAGGACAGAATGCCTTCAAACTATTGAACATTTTAAACTCACCACAGCAATCTTTACTCTCTCACTTCCCAGAGTTTGGGATCGGCTGGGAAAACGGGAAGTTTAGGGAAGAAACCAGGTTAGTTATCCAGATATTGTTGTTGTCACAGCTAAACTTGCAAATCAAAAGTAGACCCAAGAAGTAGTTGTATGTAAACAGATCCATCATTCAGCGTTTACTTTTCTTACCTGTTTGACGTCTGTCTTCAGAGATCGCTCAGGTAATTGCCCCGTACACAGCCACAGGGGCAGAACAGCTGACTCTTGCCCCCGGACAGCTCATTCTCATCCGCAAGAAAAACCCAGGAGGGTGGTGGGAAGGAGAACTTCAGGTATTATAAACACCAACATGCCACTAAATAAACTCAACACGTTAAACTCAACACATTACCAGGCGTTAATGAGGACTCTGTACTCGCATAAAGCAGCATTTACTTGGTAATGTTGCATGATATTGGTGCCTCTTACATGGTGTTTTGTCTTTAGATTGAGCTACAATGTGTTTAAATCTCATGCAAACATCTCCTGCTTTCCAGGCCAGAGGAAAGAAGCGTCAGATCGGCTGGTTTCCAGCTAATTATGTCAAATTACTGAGCCCCTGCACCAGTAAGACCCCCACAGACCCCAACCCACCCAAGCTGCCACCACCCAATGCAGGTACAACTAAAAAAAACACCCCCAACATCTAGACGTACATGATAAATGATCACATTTTTCTGGGACGTAAACTTTGATGTGGAAATTTCGTTTCCAAGTTCACTTTTGACAGAAAACCTCATTTTCTGTCAAGTGGAGTTTATGATTGACTGGCCCTGAGGCAGAAAATCATTTCCAACCCCAACCGTAAAGCCTCCAGTTACCGTTCTGAGCTTTGACAAGTTGTCTTGTTGCCTTCAGTTGAGCGTCTCTGATCTTCTAACCATGTTCTCACCCACCATCTAACCTCAGACCTGCAAAACACAACCTTAAAACTCTGTCTTACTCTCACTGGATGTTTTTGTCTGACCCTTTTTCGTTTGTGTTGCTCCAGTGTGTCAGGTGATTGGCATGTACGACTACACGGCTCAGAACGATGACGAGCTGCCTTTTGGGAAGGGCCAAATCATCAATGTGCTGAGCAGGGAGGATCCTGATTGGTGGAAAGGGGAGCTGAACGGTTCTGTCGGCCTTTTCCCGTCAAACTACGTCAAGCTGACCACCGACACAGACCCCAGCCAACAATGTGAGTCCAAACTCTTCTCCTCTGTCTTACACACACTCTCAAGCTTAACTTCTCTGTCTCGTATCTAGGACAACGAAATTACATATTTAAAATCAACATATAAATTCAGAGTGTCTCTCAAGTCATGCATTTGGCCTGAAGTATTGCCAGTGACAACCAGTTAAATGGATGGTACCAGTTTGATCTTTAATGCTAATAAAGATCTGTGAGGGTCTTCTACAAGCACAACCGCTTTCTCAGTTAGACCCTCATCGTGTGGTGGAGTTACAAAACACCTAATGACCAGTCCTTATCCTCTGCCACACTGAAGCCCCTCAACTTCCTGTCTCCAAATGACCTCTCACCTCCATGTTGTGAGCCGTTACGTAGAGCGATCTCACCTCTCTCTTTACCTGCATGCTACTGTCCTCATCATTGTGGCGTCCTGTGAAAAATGTCCTGCATTTAGTTGTAGTTCGTAAAGATTTTTGCACACATTGTGTTTTTTCTTTTTGTTTTTCCTTTTTTTTGCTTATGTGCTGTGTTTTCCTCTTTCTAGGAATGTTATGTTGCCCATATCCCACTCAGCCTTGAAAGTCCTCAAAGCGACCCACTATCCCTTAAACTGCCCAGCGGGATGATGGGAGATGGATCATTGATCATGTGACCGCCCCCAGCTGGCTTTGTGGCCAGAAGAGGCAAACCTCAATATTCAGAACTGTAGCTGCTCGCCAAAATTACCAGCCAGCCTCCTTCTCATTAAAGCAATTAAATAAACAAGAATGCTTAATATATGAAGGATTTCTTTCCTTTTTATTACAAATTCATAAAATTAATCACTCACACTGAATTTGTATCATAAATGCACTAATCAAATGAAAGGATAGTGGGTCCTTTTGTGGCTTTCTGTGATCTAGTCCCAAAGCCCCGCCTCTAGGTAAAAAAAATTTGCAGTGACCAATCAGAACGGTTCCATTCAGTGTTAAGTTCCACCTCTCCATCTGACTAATGCACGCTTTATAGCTTCTTCAAGCCCCGCCCCTGATTTCTCATTGGACCATAGCACTACAGAATGACCCACTATTCATGAGTCATGATGATAACGGGGTGCAATAACAAACGTGTCACGACTGACTCTTATTAGTGTCATTGAGAACTGAGACAGCGATGTAAATAGCATATCTGACCAATTTCAATAGCAAAATGTTTGAACAACAAGAAAACAAGTCAGTTAATCTCTGAAAAAACAGTTTGACCCCACATTTTTGTTTTAAAACAGTGATAATGTTATTAATATCTGATTGAATGAAGTCAGTCAGTCAGTGGCACAGGTTTAAATGGCATGAGGGGTGAGTGAATTTAAATAGGTATACCAAGTTTCCACAAACGGTCAAACTTGTGTGGACTTCAGAATAATAACAATGTGTCACCCACCGCACCAACACCCCTCACTTCCAGAACATACAGGTGCTTTCAGTCAGTTTAACAAACTTTGAGTCTGTCCAGTCCAATCACATGCCCTCTGTGTCATTGTTACATGTTCATACCAAACAGTGCATGTGAGTAGACGTGTTTGTTTTTAATTATTAATGTTTGTTTCATAATGTCTGTGTGACGGATTGGGAACTGGGGTTGCAAACCAAAAAACTGCACGACTGCCGCTTGAGGATACAGGTACAGTGATAAACACGTGTTGTTGTACGGGTGATATTGGGAGTGATTTGCAAAGGGTTTCTCCACCTATTCAATGGGACAGTTGAGATTTTCAAAGGGTTAAACGTTAATTTCTTGTATAATTGTGTTTTACATGTAGATGAATGAATGCTTTTTATTCTTTAACCTCTGTTTGTTTACTGTCTTTGTGTTGTTTGAATTGCAGTTATTTTTGAAAGGTTGGCATTCATTTGGAGAACATTATATTTCAGGTTGTTCGTAATACAACAACTCACTATTTTTATAATTAGCAAAAAATTGTGTTTTAAAAACATATATCCGGTCTAGTATGTCTGTTACTGGAAAACATGGAGAAAGAAACGGAAGATTAGAAATCTGATCATTGAATCTTGAAGGTGGGTTTTGAAAATGCTTTGATGTGAAACTCTCAGACTGAACAAACAGCATCAGGGAGAGTCGTATACAGAATAAAAACTCCTCTCTGGTCACGGACATTTAAACTTGTTTACAGATGCAATAAGCAAGATTGGATTTTTATTTGAAATAGAAACTTTGCTTCAGAGTTTGTTTAACTGTTAATCGCTGAAAGTAGCTTTTGGGCCATTAAATAAAAAAATGTACTTTTTATTCTTGCTTTAAGCATGAAATTAAGACACATTTTTATCTGCCTCAAAACATTGTAATTCATTCTATTGTAATTATGTCATGAATTGGGTTACAATTCCTTAACGCTTGTGTGGTTCTTAATTGGTTCCACCCCATATAAGTATTGCTGCTCTGTGATTGGCTGGATGGGCTGTCCACCATGTTTGCTATCAGTCGATTGGACAGTTTTGTTTCTAAATAACTACAGAAGCACAAATGCTTCCTTTACAGTCCAATACATGCAGTGCTGTGCATCAAAACAAATGTTACAAATCTTCCCTGATGATGTTTAAAGCATTAAACTTGTACTTTGTTGCAATTTATCAAAATAAAATGAATGTACAGGATAAAATGTACGAACTCTATCCAACAATTATTAGCTTTACAGAAAGTGTCATCTTTATAAAGAAATGTGTAACCATTAAAGAACTCTGATAACTGCAGAATTTTTTCCTCTTCTTTCACTCAATAATTTGCTTTATTACACGGGTCTCAAAAATCCTTGATTTTAATCAATTGTTCTGTCAGATTTTGTTTTTTCCAAAGGTTTTTATGCCACATTACAGTCTCTCACATAATTCAAAGCTTAATAATATTAATAATAATTATGTCCTAATAATTATTTGCTTGGTAACTTGTGGTGCAATAAACTTCACTAAAGATCTTTTCTAGTTTAATCTTTTTTCTAGTCTAGCCAGCCACATAATTCTTTACTTAAAGTGCACAGAAATATCTTTGGTTAAAAGTGCATAAGTAAAACTGACAACAGATTTGTTCTCACACCAGAATCAAGGAAGTCTCATGTCTCATGTAATGTGAAGGTGAAATCAGATTGTGTGCGTTTCCAGGGTGTGCCGACCTTCATCTGCTGGACATGCTGACGCCGATGGAGAGGAAGAGGCAGGGATACATTCATGAGCTTATTGTCACTGAGGAGAACTATGTCAATGACCTGCAGCTGGTCACTGAGGTAAAAATGACAGGAAGTGACATTTAAACAAGGAACTGAGTGACGTTGAGTGATGTCATGCTAGACCATTTGGGAAACTAGCCAGGATCTAAAGAATAGACCTGGATAGAGGGAATAGACCTTTCTGTGGGGTGGGGGTTGTGAGGTTTGTGTAATTGAGTGAATATTTTAGTGAGGTTTGTGTTTTTTGGGTAAGTATTTTTGAGGTTTGTGTTTTTTGGGAGTCGTTCAGTAATGGCTTGTTTTCAGATCTTTCAGAAACCTCTGCTGGAGTCAGAAGTGTTGACAGAAAAAGAAGTGGCCATGATCTTTGTCAACTGGAAAGAACTCATCATGTGCAACATTAAACTGCTCAAGTACGCCACCTGCTGGTTCATACAGCCGTAGTGACTTCATTAAACAATGCAATTCACAAACTGACTATAAACCTGTTTAGTTTTCTCATGGCCTTAAAACCATAACGATTATTAATTTAACATTCACAGAGTCATTAATGATGTGATAAGACTAAAATAAATTTAATTGCACATATTGGGCATTACATGGCTTACCCACAACGCATGTCTCCTGTCTCCAGGGCGTTGCGGGTGAGGAAGAAGATGTCAGGCGAGCGCATGCCGGTGAAGATGATTGGTGACATTCTGACAGCTCAGCTTCCCCACATGCAGCCGTACATTCGCTTCTGCAGCTGTCAGCTGAATGGCGCCACCCTGATCCAGCAGAAAACGGACGAGGTTCCCGAATTCAAAGACTTTGTCAAGGTGAGGCATATGAGGTGCAGAACTTAAAGTGGACTAAACGACTCATGTTTTGCCCCGTTAAAGGAACTGTTCTACCACATATTTACACGGTTATTAAAACTGCATATTAATTTGTTTTTTTTAGCCAATCTTGTGGTATCGTGGACGTTTACAGTTTCTATATTTTACAGAGGTTGGCGATGGACCCTCGCTGTAAAGGAATGCCCCTCTCCAGTTTCCTCCTCAAGCCCATGCAGAGAGTCACTCGCTACCCTCTCATCATCAAAAACGTTCGTCTGCTCTCACACTTCCTGCCCTCTGATCATCACATCATCCAACGCAGAACTTCTCTCATGTTCTCACGTGTTCTTCATGTTCTCAGATCTTAGAGAACACTCCAGAAAGCCATCCGGACCACAGTCACCTGCGTCTGGCGCTGGAGAAAGCTGAGGAGCTGTGCTCACAGGTCAACGAGGGCGTGCGTGAGAAAGAAAACTCGGACCGGCTGGAATGGATCCAGGCGCATGTACAGTGTGAGGGGCTGTCGGAGGTACGAGGATGCAAACTCACCATTTTATCTTATCCGAAGCAACTCCTGTTAAACATTGTGTGAACATTGTTCAGTCATTTGTTTGGACTATAGTCTTCACACGATGGCATGATATTTCATTGTTTTACATATATCACAAATATATAGCAGTTTCACCTCCAAGTTAAAGTGCAGTGATCGTTTATGTGAAATTCTGTTTCTCCTAACAGCAACTGGTCTTCAACTCTGTGACAAACTGCCTTGGACCTCGAAAGTTCCTTCACAGCGGGAAACTGTACAAAGCCAAGAGCAATAAGGAGCTTTACGGCTTCCTGTTTAACGACTTCCTGCTCCTCACGCAGATCATCAAACCTCTGGGTTCTTCTGGAAACGACAAGGTCTTCAGTGGAAAGTCCCACCTGCAGTATCGCATGTACAAAACGGTGAGATGTTCCTGCAGACATCATTTGAATGGCATGAGTGTTTGACCTGAGGTATGCTCACCTTTGACCTTTCACTGCAGCCCATCTTTCTGAACGAGGTGTTGGTGAAGCTACCTACAGATCCTTCAGGAGATGAGCCCATATTTCACATCTCTCACATTGACAGAGTCTACACTATACGCGCTGAGAGCATCAATGAAAGGTGTGTGTGCTAGCATATATAACATACAGTGATATCACCATACATATATCACTAACACGTATTTCCCTCTGTTCCATCCCATAATCCTGCAGGACAGCTTGGGTGCAGAAGATCAAAGCTGCTTCGGAGCTCTTCATCGAAACAGAGAAAAAGAAGAGAGAGAAAGCTTACCTGGGTCGGTCCTACAGATCTTAAACAAACCCAGCTATGTGAATAAGGCAGTGATGGATCTAACGTTGTTTGTATGTTACTGTTATGTTTGCAGTGAGGTCTCAGAGGGCCACAGGGATAGGAAGGCTGATGGTGAACATCGTTGAGGGCATTGAGCTCAAACCCTGCCGCTCTAATGGTGACGTGAAGTTTGTTAAATGTTTAATAGTCAGTTAGCACTCAAAAAACGATTGTAATATCTTCATACGGATTAATATAAAACATCAAAGCACCGCAGAGCTGGTCTGGTCCTGTATTAGCATTAATGGAAGTCTCTCATCCAATCAAATTCAAGGACCAGAACCTTACACAATATATCTAAAATTAATGCATCTCCAAATTTGATTTATGACTGTGTTTTTATCTCATGCGCAGGTAAGAGTAACCCGTACTGTGAGGTGACGATGGGCTCCCAGTGTCACGTCACTAAGACGCTGCAGGACACCCTGAACCCCAAATGGAACTCAAACTGTCAGTTCTTCATCAAAGATCTGGAGCAGGACGTTCTGTGTGTCACTGTGTTTGAGAGAGACCAGTTCTCTCCAGACGGTCAGTATAAAATGGAGAGATGGATATAACACACAGTATAACTGAGGAAATAACCGAGTTGTGTTTGCTGCTAGATTTCCTGGGCAGGACTGAGATTCGGCTGGCCGACATTAAGAAGGACCAGGGCTCTAAGGGTCCGATCACCAAGCGTCTTCTTCTGCACGAAGTCCCTACGGGCGAGATCGTGGTCCGACTGGACCTTCAGCTCTTTGACGAACCCTGACCCATGTTGTTTGCCCTAACCTTTCAACCCCCAGATTTCATATGTGCTGCTCCGCTGTGGTGAAAACCCACCGGCCTCATGTGACAGTCCCGCTCCACCAGTGTGAATGTGTCTGCGAAAATCAGTCTGTGATCCTGATCAAGTATTTATTGTCCTTGTTGATGTTTAAAGGCAAGTGTGAGGGTATGTGAGGAACGTGAGGAAAATATTTCTGTCTCGGATGCTGTAAGTCTGAAAGAGTCAAACGATGTTGTTTTAAACTCTCTAATGCTCATTTTAGAATGCACAGAATTATTCTAGATACATTCCAAGTGTTTCCAGGTGCCATTCCGATGAAGACACATTCCAGTGTCCCGTAATGGGTGAATCTCACAAAATCTTTACTGTAAACATTGGATGTAAACGTCTTATGTATTCCCTTCCAAAATTGCCTTTAAGAAACGTTGTTTTTCAACCCCCCTCCAAAACCTTTGTAGTGTCATGACCAACTCATGTATGCGAGTCTGATGTTACTGAAAGATGCTGGCAGTTGAACGTCTGATTGTAATTGCCTTGCATGGAGTATTCTGTGAAAAATTCTTGTCTTGGAGGTTTACAGTTAGATGGAGAAAAACTCAGCAGCAAGATTTTTTTTAAATGTAAATTTATTTATATTAAAGGCCTTAATGAGAGGCTTAAATATTAAATCAGTTTAACATTAGCAATAATTCAGTAATTTTGTACATTGATATATTTGACAAATCTCCCCTGAGAAGTTAGTTTTGTTTTGTTACACCAGGAATTCAAATATTTAATGTTTAGTGCGATATTTAAGTTTTATGCTGCATCTCTGGGTTCACAGGTTTCTGTTGTTTTGATGCATTTTGTTTTATTTATGTGCTGTTGTTAGGCATTAGTGATCAACACTGTAGTCATATGTGTAAAAATGAGAAATCTTATTAGTACTGTATTTTGTTTAACTGTTATTTACTTAAATCCCCAGCTCAAATGTTTGATTTTTGACATATTTTTACAAAGCAAAACCAGTAATAGTCGTGATAAAATAGTTACTGAGAAATCCATTAACATGTAGAGAGGGTCAAATGTACAGTGTCATTTTTGACGCCCGGTTGAGTTGACATTGTAACTCTGCTGTTTTCTGTGAGGTTGTAGAGAGGGATCTGTATCAATGCATCTGTGTGTTTTTGTCTCAGAATACAATAAACACACATTAATATTTCACTGCTGTGCTAGTGAGATGTCAGGCGATCACAGAGAACCGTACTGGGACCAGTTCCTCCACGTTCTGTGTGTGTATCTGAGAGCACTGCTGAATGTTTGAATGCTGTTTGTTGGGTCAATGTCTGAAAACCTCCTGAGAGATGTTTTAGACAGTGTGAGAGGTCATGGTCACCTATTCTATCTGTCTTCTAATCCCCCTTTCATTCCTCCTGTATCTCATACAGACACTTTCAGTCAGGAGACCTCATTGTTTTTTAATGAGTATGATCTCATTTAGCAGTAATTTGTGTCTGTGTTTAAATCTTTGAATGGAGAATATAATATTTCAACCTGAGTAAGTAAATATATTGATGACGTATTGTTATCAATGTAGAAGCCGTGTGTTGTCTTAGTGTTGAAAATAAAACCCAATTGGACCAATGCATATATGATGGAAGTGTCCTATTTGTTGGTGTTGTGATATAATGCTGTAAGTTTTAGGTGTTCAGTAAAATAATATACTAATAACATACTAAAATAAAACGGCTATAGAGTGAATAAAAACAAAGACTAGACGACAAATGATAAATAAAATTGACATAAAAACTACATCCAAAACGTGGTTTTAATTCTGTTATTGAAATAATATAATTCTTTACGTTTATAAATATAAAGCGCAGCATGAAAAACTTGAACTTTCAACTAATGGGAAAAAAAACAATAAAAGCGAAAGTAAAACCATTCAACAGTTTAGAAGGAAAAACAAGGAAGGCAGTAAAACCAGATAACGTGGTTGTACAGTAAGTTCTTATTTAACACAAAACCAACAAGATGTTTGTTCTGTAAGTTTTGTGTTTGTGTTGTTCTGTAAAACATTGTTTTTGATTCATATTCGCATTTGGGATTTGATCCTGTGGTTATTACTCAGCATTTTACAGATACAGGAAAACACGATGTAAATAATAGCTCAAGAAGTAAGAAGTTGTTTTAAGAGTTATATTTTTATAAGAGTATGAAACGTAGTTTAATTTGCTTATACATTGAAAACCTTATACATTATACATTGCACGAACTCAAGAAATGTATGTTATAAACAGATTTATTTTATTAATACTTGTACAGCAGGCTATAGGTAGCATTTGAGTTTTTGTTTTGTGTACAATATAATATACCAACTAACCCTTCAATGTTCAGACAAATATAAATAAAAATATAATGTTTATAAAGTGGTTAAACTTTACTATAAGTCTTGTGATGTTCCCATGTGACGCATTTGAGAGGCACGTTGTTGCGCAGTTACGACATGCTGGAATAACTAATGCAGCAATAGTGGGTAAAGATTTTACATGCCTTCATATCTATATATTATGTGATTTTTCTTGTAGGAAACATACAAGAATACAGAATTCTGTATAAAGTTGTTTATCCCTATGAGTGCAGAATTAAAATGAACCTCCATGAAGAGTCAGATGAGGCAGTTGTGGACCAGAATCTGAAAGCATTGCCAGATACCAGTTGTGTGTCTCTGAAGAGCAACAACTCTGCAGTGATTCTCCCCCCGCGAATCAGCGATGGACCCGTCGCTCCTGACTCAAGGTGAGACGCCAGAACATTTTCCAAGTGCTGCCCACTGTCACTTTAACTTAACTGCAATAAAAATCTCCAGTACAGTAAAAACCCCCAACAATTTATCTGAAAGTGTGTTTTTCCACAAACTCACAGGGTCATGAAAGGATCCAGTTCTGCCGGTTCTGCTCACTGCTGCACAGAACTAGCACTGCTGGAGAAGACTGAAGGCCCCCAGCAGGATTCTCACCAACCAGTGGAAGATGTTCTTCAGAGAATCAAAGAGCAACACAAAACCAGCATGAAGAACAAGTATGAAAGTTTGTTTGAGGGCATCAAACTACAAGAGAATCAAACTCTGCTGAACAGAATTTACACACAGCTGTACATCATAGAGGGAGAGAGTGAAGGAGTGAATGAAGAACATGAGGTTCTAAACATGGAGAAAAACCCCAGGACACAACACTCACGAGACACTTCAATCTACTGCAATGACATCTTCAAATCCTCACCTGAACCAGGATGTAACTCGGAGAAGAGGAGAAAAGACAAAATCAAGACTGTTCTTACTAAAGGTATCGCTGGAATTGGAAAAACAGTTTCTGTGCAGAAGTTTATCCTGGACTGGGCTGAGGGAACGGCCAATCAGGATGTAGATTTTATGTTTGTGTTTCCATTTCGAGAGCTGAACTTGATTAAAGATGATCAGTGTAGTCTCCACAAACTTCTGCTTGACTTCCATCCTGAACTTCAGGATCTGGACTCCAGTGTTTATGATGAGTGTAAAGTTGTGTTCATCTTTGATGGTCTGGATGAAAGCAGAATTACGCTGATGTTTTCACACAGTAAGAAAGTTTCTGATGTCACTATGACATCATCAGTGGGTGTGTTGATGTCAAACCTTATCACAGGAGACCTGCTTCCATCTTCTCTCATCTGGATCACCTCCAGACCAGCAGCAGCCTATCAGATTCCCTCTAAATACATCAACTGCCTGACAGAAATCCAGGGATTCAGTGACTCTCAGAAGGAGGAATATTTCAGGAAAAGAATCAGTGATGAACATCAGGCCAGCAGAATCATCTCACACATTAAAAGAACAAGAAGCCTCCACATCATGTGTCACATTCCTGTCTTCTGTTGGATCTCATCCACTGTTCTTCAGAACATCCTGAAACAAGATGACAGATCGGAAATCCCCAAAACTCTGACTGAAATGTACATACACTTCCTGCTCATTCAGATCAACACGAGGAACCAGAAGTATGAGGAGAAAGATTTAGAGAAACTTTTGCAGTCCAACAGGGAAGTGATTCTAAAACTGTCTGTACTGGCTTTCAAACAGTTGATGAACGGCAATGTGATGTTCTATGAGGAGGACCTGAGAGAGAGCAGGATAGACGTCACTGATACCTCAGTGTATTCTGGAATCTGCACTGAGATCTTCAAGGAGGAATCTGTGATTCATCAGAGGAACGTCTACAGCTTCATACATCTGAGCTTTCAGGAGTTTCTGGCTGCGTTCTGTGTGTTTTACCATTATGTCATGAAACACACTGACGAGTTACAATTTGTTGATTTAGTTTATAGTCTGCATAGAGATTCAGTAGATAAAGCCCTTCAAAGTGAGAACGGAAACCTGGATCTTTTCCTGCGATTCCTGCTAGGAATCTCACTGGAGTCCAATCAGAAGCTCTTGCAGGATCTCCTGACACACACAGTGGACACCTCCAGAGCCATCAGGGACATCACACAGTACATTAAACGTAAAATTAAACATGATGCTCTATCCACCGAAAGATCCATCAATCTGTTCCTCTGTCTGCTGGAGGTGAACGATCAGACTCTCTACAGAGAGATTCAGGAGAGATTTTTGAGATCTTCCAAACACTCTAAGAATAAGCTCTCGGTTTCTCACTGTTCAGCAGTAGCCTACATGCTTCAGATGTCTGAGGAAGTTCTGGATGAGCTGGATCTGAAGAAATATGACACAACCGAGGAGGGCAGAAGACGACTCATACCAGCCGTCATCAACTGCACAACAGCCCTGTGAGTCTCAAATATCTGCCCCACACAAATCACAAACATTTCACCTGAAGGTACATTTGTGAACATGAAAGCATATTTTCTGACTTCAGGCTCAAAATGCCATTGCTGTAGCTACAGTGTGTGACCCACCCTACTGTTTTTAAATATGGGAGCATTCAGTCTTTTAAAGTATTAATAAGTATTTATAATTCCTGACTAGAAAACCATCTTTAAAGCACTACATTATTTTAGCCATCACAGTCAGTTCTATAAAAAGTTGCAGAAGAGCTCTGTGAGTGTTTTGTTCTTGTATAGTCACTGAAGAAACAACATTTTTAAATAATTTTCATAGAGATCTTTCTCAAAGTATTGAAGTTGTCACCGTTGAGTGATAATATTATACGCTGTGTTTTATTAAACTATATTAATTGTATTTTGCTCCTGTTCAGACTGGCTGACTGTGATCTCACTGGTCAGTGTTGTGAAACTGTGGCATCAGCTCTACAATCTTCAAACTCTGTCCTGAGGGAATTGGACCTGAGCAACAATGACCTGCAGGATTCAGGAGTGAAGCTGATCTCTGAGGCTCTGAAGAGTCCTGACTGTCGTCTACAGATACTAAGGTGTGTATCTGAAGTTCTGTCACTCTGGGTGTAGCATTAAAGCATTTAGCAGATGCAGATTAGACACTAAATGCATTAAGTCACTATTGGGTCACTGTGTAAGGGTTACAGCGGGCCTGGTGGTGATATAATGTCATGGTGCTGAAAGATTGGATTAATGTCTCTATTGTCCTTAATGAGGCTGTAAAGAGCAACTGATGTCAAATATAAAGCCACTAGTACAGAGCTCTTCTCTGAGGGAGAGTAGGGTAGTAAATGTATGCTAATAGCCACAGAGTTTGTGTTCCCTGCCTAGCATTAATGTTAAACTACTGTAAGCTTATCAATAAATGTTGTGGCAGAGAGAAACAGGGACCTTGAAGGTCACCAAACCCTCAACATAGAAACAAACTTAAACAATTCATTGATTCTTTTCTAATGCAGTCAATGAGAGAGAAAAGATGTAGCCTAGTTAGGGCTTTTTAATGAGCACTGATAAGACTGTCTCTGAAGGCTATCAGGCTGTATGGTGACAGAGGAGGGCTGTTGTTATCTGGCTTCGGCTCTGAGCTCAAACCCCTCACACCTGAGAGAGCTGGACCTGAGCTACAATCATCCTGGACCCTCTGGGGCTCAGATGCTCTATGAGCGACAGAACCATCCGGACTGCACACTGGAGAAACTCTGGTAAGTGTGGATGTCACATTTATGTGTGTGTGGATGTTTATAATACCTTTAAATGTAGTTTCTGTGCTACCATTATTTTTGACTTTATTTGAATTTCTTTTTGACGCTCTCTTAAGAAGAAACAAACTATTTAATGTAATTTCAACAACACACAATCGTGTAACTGTTTCATCAGACATTTATCAGTGTGTTAAATGATATTTGTTTGTGTATGAATTTGTCGCTGTTCAGTTTGGACCACGGAGAAGAATTTAGGCTCACGCCGGGCCTTAGGAAGTGTAAGACACAAATGCACACACACGTACACCTAAGATCTCTTAATGATGTCACAGATGTTGTAACGTTTCTTCCTGTGAACAGATGCTTGTGATCTCACGCTGGACTCAAACACAGCCCACGCTCGTCTCACTCTCTCCGAGGGAAACAAAAAAACAACATGCGTGAAGGAGAAATCGTACCCTGATCATCCAGAGAGATTTGAGAACTACGAGCAGGTTCTGTGTGGAGAGAGTCTGACCGGACGCTGCTATTGGGAGGCTGAATTAAGGGGGTGGGGTCACGTTGCAGTGACATATAAAGACATCGACAGGAAAGGGGGCAGCGTTTGTCGTTTTGGACTTAATGAAAAGTCCTGGAATCTGTACTGCTGTGACACTATTTACTCCACCTGGCACAATAATAGGAGCACAAGCACTCCCTCACCTTCATCATCATCATCATTTAGGAGGGTGGGAGTGTATCTGGACTGGTCAGCTGGAACTCTGTCCTTCTACAGTGTCTCTGACACACACAAACTCACACACATACACACGTTTAAAACCACATTCACTGAGCCCCTCTATGCTGGATTTGGCCTTTATCACGATTCCTCAGTGTCTCTGTGTGAGATTTAACCCTGTAAAAACTAATGTAAGTTTAGTTCAAGCTCATTCAATTGTGTGTGCTGGAAATTGGTACATATGAAATTAATTATTGTTATTAGTTATTGATGTATTGACAAGCAACAAGTTTTCTTTATTGAATGTGAAGCTCAGTCCGTTCAATTTAAGCCGTTTAGAAACCATTTCAATGTCACATTCAAATTGTAAATTGTATAATTATATATAAACAATAAATGAAAAATTACAAATCTTATGGGAATGTTTCTCTGCATCAGAAATATTTTAAAAATACCACGTGGGCAAAATGAGTGAAGGGAGCAAGTAAAATAAATCTGAAGTTTTGTTTTGGTTATTCTGATCTTCACCACAAGATGGTGTTGCGACCAAGATCACGGAATCACTTTTATAACTTTTTATAACTATAATCACATCATCACAACTTGTTTGTCTTTTTCAGAGTCTGACTTTTCACAACAACATCCATCCTGACCTCGTGTAACCGATACGTACGTTCACAAACAATACAGCTGATAGATTTTATTTTTGCCCGTTTAAAACGCCAAAGCAAAGTTTTCAAATATCAAATACAATAAAAACCCAATTTATGAAACTTTATAAACCAAATGACAGATTCGTAAATACGTCACACGCCCCCCGTTAAAGTCTCCAGGGGACGAGCGCGTTGCTCCTCCCACCTCATGAATATTCATGAGGCGCGCTGCCTGCGTGCCGTTACGCTGTGACGTCATGGAAGAGCTGCGGGTCCCGATTGCTGCAGCCGCTTGTCATTGTGATGAAGATTGGCACTGAGGTAAGCTGTCACTCAAAATCCTCCTGTCCGACCCGCTATCAATCCGGGCCACGCGCTGGAAACGCCGGAGGTTCTGGCGTGGCTGCGTCCGGGCCCAGATCAGACGTTTGATGTCGGTTTCGGGGCAGATTGTGAGCGGCGACGCGCGGTGGAGGCCCAGTTGGTTTTTAACGGCGTTTTTAAGCAGCGCTAATGGCGGCGATGGCGGCGGGGAGGGACGGTCCGATGTCCTTTATATTGACTGATAGGAGATTACGGGACGTCGTTTTATTAGATTTAAAGAGACAGCGGCGATATTTACGTCAATCCGCGAAACGCGTTTAGCTCGAGAGGTTAGGCGGCAAACGTTTGTGACGTAGATGTGCGCTAGAGTGGCGCGTTAATAAAACCGGATGATGTCATGGTTACGCAGTGAACCGGGTTAAAGCATTACATGAATGTGAACAAATGAACAGTTTGGTCCAGGCTAAAGGCTGGTTGCAAACATGGCGTCTGCGGTATTACAGTATGAGATGCACAATGTGACACATTTGGGCTGTAAACAGATTTAGGATCAGGGCATGCAGTGAATATGACATTTATTTGGGGAATAAAGGTGTTTTTAGTTATTGGTTTACAAATGAAAGTTAAACAGGCACTGATGTGTTATTGCAGACATTACAGTAGTAAGATGTTACTATTTATAATACAACCTGCTCGCCTGACTGCAAAGATCCTCCATTAAATGTCATTATTAAAGCACGACTTTCAGCATCTTTATGTATGTGATGTTATTTTAAAAACATGTTGTGGTTTACTGTGCAAGACAGAAGATGTATTAAAATCATGCCCATAAAGAAATGACAATAAAAATACAAAAAGAAACACATTTGGTCATGATAAGAGACATATATAAATGATTGGCCTATTTTTCACTGGTATGTATTTCTGCGTTCAGTACTTATTTCTGTATATCTACAATAATACAAATATTATTTACTAAATTATTTAACTATATTAAATAAATTATTTAATTATATAACTATTTAAAATGAATTAGTGGCCAGTTCTGACATGACTTTTATCACTAATGCAGTTACACACCAAACTACAGGTAGTACTTTTATAATATTTATTATTATAGTATATATTATATATTGTTATACATTTAACATTTAGTATTTATAATAGCATATTATGATAGTTTACATGCAGTACCTGCATCAGATATAATAAAGATTTAGCAGTTTGTAATGTTAATGACTGTGATGTGTTTTGTTCTAGCTGTGTCAATGTAGTGCTGAAGTTTGGCTTTGTAGAATGCCCAAGTGTTGTCCACGGCAACAGTAACTATGATGACATCTTCATCAGTGTCCATGGATGAGTACCAGGAGGCTGAACAGGTTTGTGTTGTCATAGAAGCCGCGTCTCTTTGTTCTGCCCATATTTCACTCTTTTATTATTGAGTTTGTTTGATGCTTTTGCTGTTGTGATGATTAATGGTGATAAACTGTGATGTGTTACGTTGTATACAGTAGCACATAAACATGTCATTGCATTAAATAACAAAATATTAAATTGACTTTTTGACAGACTGATTACATGCATCTACTAAAAATAACACTGGGGACCAAAGAGATGGTTGTTTTTGAGCAAAATGTTTTACGGTAATTGATGCACGTCTTTGTGTTCCAGTAAAATCAATAAACGTTTTGTAAACATGCGTTACAGAAGCGAAACATTCAAGAATTCCTGTGACTCCTGGGAACTGACCTGTGGTGTTAGATGTGAGATAGCGAGAGCCTCAAGACTAGCTTCAGATTTTCCATCTGTCTGTAATATTTTTATCATTTTGTCCATTTCAATCAACTCTATTGTTTCTCTCGTCACATGAACTCGGTCATGTGAGTCTGTCCAACTATCAAATAAAAAAGTAGAATTAGCCTACTGTTTGTATTGTCATTTTAATACAAGCGCTACATGTAATTCTGCATTTATAAGTGTGTGTGAGAACTTCCAATTTCATATCTCCCGGTTTTCCTAAAACTAATGTGAGAAACTTTCCCTTAAATCTGTGAAACCTTTTAAAATGTGACAGAGAAAGATGAAGTGGTCTGAGGTTTGAAAGGAAGCTTTGTGAACATGAGGTTTTGTTACAGGCTTTGAAACCTCATGTCAGGGTCTCTCTCAGCCTGAGGTGTCGGCTGTAAAAGAGAAGCTGTGTCCGACTGATGCAGCCGATGTCTTTCACAAACCTCACACAGCACAGACACGCTGACCTCAGAGTCTTCTCTGTCTCCCCCCCCCACACACTTCTGTGCCGTAGATGCATGTGGGAGAACAGGCAGCCGGAGGAGCGGAGGAGAGACTGACGGACGAGGAGGAGAAGGAGCAAGGACAGGAGGAGAACAGCTCAGCCCTGGCTGAGCCACAAACTCCTATGGAGGTCTACAAGACAGCCATTTACAGGTAACTCCTGTTCTTTGCTTTTAAACAGTTTATTAAAGGGATAGTTTACCCAAAATATGAAAAGTTTGTTGGTAACCAAACAACAGTGACAGCCTTTGACTTCCATTGTATGGACACAAAACCACTAAGATATTTTTCAAAAWATTTTCCTGTGTGTTGGCATTTGTAATAATTTGAATTAAATGATGGCAATATGTTCAGTTTTGGGTGAACTGCCCATTTAACGCATCTGTATGTAAATGAGCATATGATTAGCGAACATTCTGCTAAATCCCATTTACTGCATTTGTTGACGGTCAGACATCCGCTGTTTCCTCTGCTGGCACTGCTTTTTGAGAAATGCGAGCAGTCCACTCAGAGCTCGGATTGCGTGACGTCGGCCAGCTTTGATGTGGACATTGAGAACTTTGTGAGGAACCAAGAGAAGGAGGGCAAGGCGTTCTTCAGTGAAGACCCCGACCTGGACAATCTGGTAAGAACTTTCTAACTCCTCTGAAGGCTGCCCTGAAAATCAAACCGTACTTGACTTTTTAAACCTGGTGTGACACGGGGGGTAAAAATGTAACTGCATTCAGCTTGTGTTTGATTTTTGAACCCTAAAGTCAAACGCTTCAAGAGACCCAGGAGGGAGTGATTATCATGTTGCTAAACAAAAAAAAAAACACAAACTTAGACGCCTTTAGATTTTAATTCATTTTGAGCATGTGCGTAATCTAATGATCCATCTACATGCAAAAAAGGTTCAGGTCAGTTTCAGCAGAACTGATTGCGGTGTAGCTCTTCATCTTCTGGTGATCAGCTGATGTTGACCTTCTCATCATCTCCAGATGGTGAAGGCCATCCAGGTGTTACGGATTCACCTGCTGGAGCTGGAGAAGGTGAGCGACCTGTGCAAGGATTTCTGCAGCCGCTACATCGCCTGCCTGAAGACCAAGATGAACAGCGAGACTCTGCTGAGCGGGGAACCCGGCAGCCCCTACTCCCCAACACCCACAGTGAGGTCTTCAGCTTCACACACACTTTAAGCTTCATCGGTGATGGAAATAATGTTGTTTTTGTGCCCCACAGCCTCCAACGTCCTTCTCTGGGGCCATGAGTTCTCAAGGGATTGTGGTACCAGCATCCGCTCTACAGCAGGGCAACGTTACAGTTACTGCTGTAAACCCCACACAGGTGGTAACAGGTGTGTTTTCTGTCTTTATTCTGTCTCTCTATTTCTCTTTTTTACTTCTATTGACTTCTTTGTGTGTGTGTTTGTGTGTGTGCGTGTGTGTGTGTTTGGGCAGGCGGTACTGTGTATCAGCCTGTTACAGTTGTCACTCCGCAGGGGCAGGTGGTCACACAGACCCTCTCACCTGGAACAATACGCATACAGAACTCACAGGTGAGACACATCCCATAATTCTCTGCATTACTGGTTCCAGGTATGTAATGGGATAATGACTCACACATACAACACACACTCACTCACACACACAAACACAAACACACAGAGTAACACACACTTACACACACAGAGTAACGCACACACAAATGCTGTTGTGTCGTTTGCTTACAGCTTCAGCTCCAGCTGAACCAGGATCTGAGTTTCTTCAGTCAGGACGACGGCACGTCTAAAGCCAAGAGAGGAATTCTGCCCAAACATGCCACCAGCGTCATGAGATCGTGGCTCTTCCAGCACATCGGAGTAAGTCTCTTCCTCCTGACCTTCAGATAATGTCAGCCTTCAATGTTTCCCAAACAGCGTCATGCTGTTTCATCCGAGAAGCTACGTTAGCAAAACAACAGCAAAACTCAGTCAAAATAAAAAAATTCAACGTGACTATACAGACACAGATGCTTTGAGGTAAAATGTGTGTATTACTACAATAAAACATTAGTGTAGTTATATATATGTATATGTATGTACTGTGAGGTGTGCATGACTGACTCGCGTGTGAAGCGGACACACGTTCACAGTCAGGCCGTCACATGACGTGTCCTGTACACAGAGCTGAAAGATTGCCTAAGAAGATTGTCTGTCCTGCATCTGTTCAGATGCGCAGTCCACAAAGAGCCCTTGTTCTGATAAAATAGAGAGTGTGTTTGAAAACACAGACCCTGAGAGGTGAGACACAAGCACAAGACTTCAGAGAGACGTTCTGTGAACTCAGATCTTACTTCCTGTTTCCTCCAGCACCCTTACCCTACAGAAGATGAGAAGAAACAGATCGCCCTGCAGACCAACCTGACCCTGCTGCAAGTCAACAACTGGTGGGTTTCACCATTAAGTGGGTCTAGAAACTTCTTTAAACTCCATTTGGTCGTTGTGCAGCTGACTAACTTCTGATTGGTCGATTTCCTCAGGTTTATTAATGCCCGGAGACGGATCCTGCAGCCCATGTTGGACGCCAGCTCCTCGGACACGCCCAAGAGCAAGAAGAAGACGCCCCAGACACGCCCCCTTCAGCGTTTCTGGCCCAACTCCCTCGCTTCCTCTGTCTCCCAGCAACAAGTTACCATGGAAGATGGTAGGTCAATATAACATTTGTGTTCAGTCATTTATCAAGCATAGAAGCTGCTTGCTCTGAAAAATGAACAGTGACCTCATTGTTATGGCAACTAGGTACCACAGTAACCGTAGGCATGGGCGAGGATGGTCTGCAAACGCTCTCCTCAGATGGGGCCACGCTGGCCATGCAGCAGGTCATGATGGGAGGCCACAGCGAGGATGACGATGATGAAGACGATGAAGAAGACGAAGACGATGCCGCTCACTCTGATATGTCCAGGCTGGGCCTGGAGACCAGCGACTCTCTGTAGAAGGACTGAGCAGTTTAACACACACACACAAACACACCCTCACAGCGGTAGTGATGTAGAGACATTAAGGCACTAAAATGAAAGGAGGTGGAAGAAAAATTTCGGCTGACGTTCCCACATGCCTCCTCAAGTTGTCAAACAGCTTGTGTGGAACAGGAGAGGGCTCAAAGCCGCACACACCAGTACACAAGCTACAATGAAAAGCACAGAGTCATCGTGTCTAACAGTGGAACACGCGGTTAGCCAAATGCACTTTTTGTATGATACTGTAAACTTAATGCGTTCAAAGCACAGTTTGAAAAGAAGCTAAAAGGAAACCGTGAACGCTGGAAGATTTGGCTGTATTTACCCTCATCGTCTTGGATTGTGTGACAATGAGAAACCGTCTCCTGCATGCCTGTGTTTGCTTTGAGTTCCAGCCACCGTCAAATGAAGGAACTATTTTTATAGTGCGGTGTCAAAAATGAACGGTGCCAATTTTTTGTTTTGCTCTGGTTTGCTATGTTTTGTAAAGAGTATTTATGTAGAAAAAAGACAAAAAAAATCACTTTCAGTGTGGTCACCCTGTTTTGCAGGGATTTAGATTGTGGTAACTACTTGAGACAAAGTACAAAGAGATTTTGCAAAGTTATCCACTGAAGGCAAAGACTTCGACGCCTTACGTTTATACATTTCTAAAGCCACAATGTGAGACAATATCATACAGTGTGTGTTTGAAACCAGTGATGTCACTTCCTGTGCAGGCGAGATGGAGCCAGGTTGTGATTATATTTATGACATTATTGCCTGTCATTTTTGTGTGAGGTTTTTGATTTTAATTATTACATTGCAAAAGAAAATGTAAGGTGAGACATGATGACAGTCACACAGAGTTTGAATTTCTGTACATTGTTTTGGCAAAGGGACTGATCACAGTTGCTGTACCGTATTATCATTTTCCAGAAGTTTGTCTTTGTGATGGACTCATTTTCTCAGTATCTTAAGATTGCGGTTGCATGAGTTTTCCTTTATTATTGTAAAGAATCAAACATTGTTTTTTGGAAAAATGCCATATGCTCACAGCTGTCACACAATGTTATCATGTAAGATTTGTACTGTTCGGATGCGTTTGAATTAAAATCTTGGTCGTATGTTTCATACACGCTGTATTTCATAGCAAATGAAGTTTGTAATGCAGATTTAGCATGTTTTACCCCAATATTTGCGTTTTGTACATTTAATGTCCCAGTTATTCCTATGCAGATGTCACTAAACTGAACACATATTTTCTGATGTATTGCTGTAAACGCTTTAGGCTGTCTGTTCCAAGCAGTTTTTCATTGCCAGCGATAGTCTTGTGATGGCACCGGTCATATGACTAGCCCAACAGCAGAACGTATAGTCTGTTAGCTTAGCATGGGGGTTTAAATTCAGCACTTTGAGCAGTTTTCTCTTTGCTTCTGTGCAAATCGCTTCTTCCAACACGCGAACTCACAGATTTGCCTTTCAGACTTTTTGTTTTGTAATAAAGAACACTGTATCTGAGACACAGTTTCTCATGTTTTATTTCGGTCATTTAAATGCTGTTTCGTGACATCGGGGGTCACGAGAGAGGGATTATTTTTAGCGTGACCTTCACAGAGTCAGTCTGCCGTGCAACACATAAATGATTCCACCCAGAGGCAACATTGTAATATAGTTCACAGAAAGCAGAAACAAAACAACTCCTTTGGCCTGATTTATCATTATTATTTTGGTGTGTTTTCTGCTGTATTTGTTACTTTGATTTTGTGCTTAAGTTCTTTGTTTCTCTTTGAATTAAATACAAAAACAAAACAGAAAGTTTTGAAAGAACAGAACCAACACCCAATGTCAGTACAGTATGACATCACTGTGACATCAGTCTTCTAATATCATAAACATTTGACTCATCTTTTCTCATTCATTCAGATCTGTGTGTGTATTTTTTGGCCTGATTCTGTCTGTAACACGTGTCACATCACTATGATGATTTCCCTTTCAAAATCCACATCTGGCTGTCATGTTGTGTCAGGTTTTGTTTCCCAGCAGCCTCATCTTCATCCCTCCTCTTCTTTCTAATAAAGCCAAAACAAACAGGAAAGAAGATTTGCATGGAAATGCAGTGACATTTTTAAATGATGTTAAAGACGTACGTCAGGTTGTCAAAAGGTTTAGCCTAATTTTTCAGAAAGCATAATTATCTTTCAATATTTCAGGGTAACTCCTGGTAGCTGCATTTTTATTAACATTAATTATAATTAGACAGCTCTATAATTCAATTTCAAACATGCAAGTACGATGAGTACAGACAGCAAAAAAGCTATTTTGGCTTTCCATAGACGGAGAAGGTTTGGCATAAAGGTTTAGGCTATTACTAAAGACTTTCAATCAGTATAACAAACATGTTAATAGGCTTGTCCTGCTTTTAAATAACTGAAATCATTTACAGTAAATATTTGCAAAATCTTGGGCTAAACAAGTGCAAGATGATACACTGAAATCGCCACCAGATGTCTGTACAGCTCAATTTTCAGCCGTCATAAAACAGGCATTAATTTTCATCAGCCCACACAAACAATCAATTATCAATGATCAGCCAAGACGGCTGGGATACAGAGTTAAGCTCTAATGAAAGAAAACATCTGACGTCAAGAATTGCAAATGAATGAGGGGATAAGAAAAAAAATTCATCTGCAGTCTTCCTGAGGAACGTGTGAATGACACTCTCAGATCTTCTGTAGCTTCACTCACTGTCCTGAGGCGACGGTTTAATTTGTTCATGAGTAAAGCGTGTGTTGTTACCCGTCTGCCTCTGTCCTGTGGTCATGTGTAAGCAAATCTGTGCTAAGATTTCCTTTAGCATGGATTTGTGGAGGTTTATTATAGAGCTTACCTCCTGTACATTAGAAGTACAGCATAAAATATTTGATGTTAGAACAACCAAACAATGTTAACCAAACACAACTTTTACCTCCATTTGCTGGTGAATCCATGTGAGAACTTGAGTTATGCTAGTGTAAACGCCCGGTTTGTTTTCCTGCCCACAGCTCTGAGCTGAGCTAGCTGCCCCCACCAACTTCCACACAGCCCCCCGACATGCCAGCGGTCCTCCATCGTCCCCCTTCAGGGACAGAAGAACGGGTGTGTGAAAATATGTTCACGTTTACCTGTTTGACTGTATTATCATCCTAATGACACAGTTTTATACACTACCACAGTAATACCAGACACATGCCGGCACCGCCCTGCAAATACCCCGCACAAGTATTCCAGGAGGTTAAATCCGGCCTGTTGCATATTCTCTCCGGGAGATTAACGACACCTCAGCTATTTGGAGGAATACACTGGTCTCCCCTACACAACAAACCCAGCGGTTACACTTTCAATGTCTCCAAAACTGATGTCTGTTACAAAAAACAACCAAGGAGAATAAAAGATAAATGTGATTGTTTTTTTTATTTCTAAATGATGTTTGTTCATCCTTATTTCCTTTCAGACCGACATGACTTTAAAATGTCCTCATTTCAGTGGAACACAAAAGACGTTTTTAGTGCCTGTCCACCATTTACTGCCACAACAGAAAGTTACATGGATCTAAGATGATGAAGGAACCTGGAAGTCTATTAGACACCTGATGGTATCTGTCCACACTTACCACCATCCGTTTTGGCTCCCCAGCCTGAGATCAAACACATCTGTCCTGCCTGGAGGGTCTCACCGTAACTGGGCAAACAGATGGGGACCACCTGCTCTGAGGATGGAAAAATAAAGAGATTACATTCCAACATCCGCTCAGGAGAATCTATTGTACTCATTTTATTCCTATTTAAAGATGTATTTATGGAAACTCTTACTGTTAAAAGACAGAGGCAGCGTCAGCTTTATTAGTGCAACGTCATAACCGAGTCCCTCTCGCTTGTAACTGGCATGATAGATAATTTTCTCCACTGAAAGAGTTTCAGATCCGCTCACTGGTTGATCTGTTACCCCAGCATACAGTCCCCACAACACAGGCTGAGAAAAACTACAAACAAAAACATGTTACAGTGTTAAGGCTGAGTTAAGGCTGCGCTGTGCTGGTTTTATTCATAATTTAGGTATAAAGTCCAGCATTTATCATTCACATATATGTATACATATCATTATCATCAAAAATATTGTGTGTGTTTGGAGACATCATCTTTGTAAAAACACTATAGAATTATAGTCAATTATAATTCAAGTTTTTTATTGTAAAAATGCAGAATGTTTTCCGTTATGTTTACATTATATTGTTTATTTTTATATAGTTTGTTTTAACAAGAGGTGTAAAAAATATGTGTGTGCGTGTGTGTGTGTGTGTGTGTGTGTGTGTG
>JBAJNP010003288.1:0-40381 GCA_036877545.1 Yasuhikotakia modesta
CTGTTTTTTCTGGGTCAAAAGTGGCTTGACCTGGGGAATGCGGCACCTGTAGCCCATTTCCTGCACACGCCTGTACACGGTGGCTCTGGATGTTTAGTGTGTACTGGACTGACTTATTCATTTGGTTTGTCGTCCTCTTTAATTATCAAAGACTAATATTGGATCTAGTTGAAGAAAACAGTCTTTAATGTGATGAGTCCAGTCTCACAATGTGTCAGTTTGTTGTGGGCAAAGCTTGCCCACCTTTGTTGATCAGAGAACCCTGGACTTAAAAAATTGTTGGCTGTAACATGGTATGCATGACCGAATGGTCTATGTGTGAATCAATGCCCAAATTAAAAACTGGAGCAGTGTATGAGGATGAAACTCCATCTTTGGCTCTCCTTTCATTCTGGTTGCTGTTCTGCTGCAGTATTCGACAGGTCTCTCCTCATTCACATCTGCCTTACGTATGATAAACCCCAGAACCACCTACACTGGCTTTCATCTGCAGCACCTTGCACCATTTTAAAATTTCACACAGACACTCAGCATACATACCCCCGGCCATAGAAATTCTTTACTTTTTAAAGGACTTTCCTTTTACAGAAGTGTGGAGTTTTGTGCTTTAAGTACAGCAACATATTATGTACTGGTTGAGTTTTTGTAATATTATTTTGTTATTTGTGCCTTTTTAACATTAATGTCATGTTTTTGTAGTCTTCATGCCTAAATTCATAATTAAAGCAACAAAGTGCTAAATGCTAAATAGTTTATAGTTATGGAATCACCATTTGTAGAATATAACTGGTTGAATTTATTGTATAATAATGTGCCATAACAAATGTTTCTCTTTAGCTGCCGTGTGTGGGTCAATTAGATAACGACTGGAGCAAATCAATTGTCCTGCCTGTGGTAGGTTTGATAAAGAGGTTTCTGACAGGAAATTGAGCTGCTGAAATTTCTCGTAACCATTCCTAAACAGCACATTCCAGAGTGTGGGGGAGTGTAAAAACAACTGAAGTTTGTGGATTGTTGTCTTGGTGTTAATATTGTCACGACTCGCACGTGACAGTGTCTTGTTTTGTAGTGTCTCCATCCTGCAGGTGTCGTTGTTGTTTGTTTTGGTTATTTTCTGTTCTTTTCTTTTGTTTAAGTTATATCAGCTGCGCGCAGCCCAAGTATCTGATTATCAGCTGTGCGCAGCCTGATTGCTAAACAAAAGCAATATCTGAAACAATTTACCACTGGGTTACCAAACAAGAGAAACTGCCATGTTTTCTTCTAACTTCTGATTCTTATAATTGCATAGGATTAGATATGTAATGCAGTCACCCTAAGGGTTCTTTGAATATTTGTTTGTCTGATGCATAAGAAGCGAGCATGTGTATGAACGGAGATCTGATTTCCATGGAATGCTTGGATAAGCTCCAGTAGAAGCTGTGTGTAAACAGCTTTGTGAGATCAGCGTCTCTTCACTGACTTTTAAATGTGTTTTTAAATAATGATGGAATGTGTCTGTTTTCGTGTTGCTTGCGTTTTGATTTATTGTTGCACAAAATATGTTTCATTTAGTTCCCATCATATCTTTCACCCTTGCATTCCTTACACCTATGCTGAGCTGTTGAGGGGAATGCACCACTTCAGCATTCAGAATTATCACCCACGGTTCAACTTAAAAGTAAAGTAATTTCAGATGTTATGCTAAGATCAGAAGAAGGTATTTTAATATGCAGAGTCTATTTGTTTGAGAACTCCTGCCCGCACAGAAACATTGGCTCAGCCAACTGGGGAAAAATGGAACAAAAATAAAAAGTCTATTGTAACGGTAGCGTCTTTTTCAAAGCAGATTCTTGGTTGTTATTCTAGTTGTTCTATATGTTCTGTTATGTAAATGTATATTAAGTTAATTAACCTCATTTATGGCACACAAGCAGAAGAAAGTCATAAAATCATCTTTACATAAATTGTCATATTTTAATTTTGGTTGGCTTTTTCAACAGTTAATGTACAACAGTTAAATCTTAAGTTCCCAGTTGGAAATTTTTACTTTCTGTCTTTCACATTGTGTTTTGACTTATCTTTTGCTGTGGCTTTTCTAAACTGTAGCAAAGAAAAACTCAACATCTGTTTAAATATTTGTTTTCCGTTTGTGCAAAAATACATGCCAGAGATATTGAATTTCATTTTATTTTCCCGTCAATGTTTTGGGTGGTGTCCATAAGGACAGGGGTGGGAGCACAAGCAATAGAATTCCACACAATTCTTGGAGGACAAGTACTGTAAAACGCCACCCTAATTGCAGAGACCAGGTTCTGATTGGACACACTCCAGAAGCAAATTTGCTGGTGTATTTGCTGGTGCTTTTTTAACTGCTGCTGCTTTACCACAGACTCAAGACTCATAAATAAGAGAGCTGTGGATGTCCAAACACAATGTTGAGTATCCTGGGTTTCTGCACATGATTCGAGGTTCAGCGTTATGAGGTGAAGATATGATTATTCAATTATTAATCTCCTTCATGTTAATATGCGCCAATTGCGACCACAGCAAACAGTCACATGCATGACAGTATGATTGGTCAGCTTGTGGATTTTATTGAGATGTGTTGTGTAAGTGCTGGTTTCTATGAAATGTGCAAATGTGATGGAGTGTGGTCTACAGTGTAGTATATAGTGTTATGAATATGTTAAAAGTATAATGGTTAGCTCTGGTTTATTGATTAAATTGGACAAGCAACCTCCCAAAAGAAGAATTTGGTTGCTTTGCCGTTTGTACCTCTTTGCTTGTCTGTGTTGGCTACAGAGAAACAGGCTATTAGTCTCTATGTTGCTTCGCAATACATGATGCTTGATCGTAATTTGCATTTTTTGGGAAACTTTCCATTCTCAAAGCAAAAACAAACAAACAAAATAGGCTTTGGCTTGAAATTTTATGCCTTTGAACAAGTGTCATTGAGCAGCTGTGCTGATAATCTGTACAACAGCTCTCTTGGTTATGTAATATTAGTGCTTAGTTGTTCATTTCAGTATTGCATCAGAGACTTTATTTCTACTTCAGTAATAATACTTAACAGTACATGGTGTTTTAAAGACAGGTGTTTTTTTAAATTGATATAGCATTTCAAGTTTAGTCTTAATTATTTTCAGTGATTAACAACAGAGAGAGAGAGAGAGAGGGGGAAAGGGAGAGAGAGAGTCTGGGCTGTCACATGCAGGAATTTGGTCCTGCTGTGTAATATTTAGAAAAATAAAAAGAATGGGTGTCCTTCCAGCCACTGCCAAACAACATTATCCAATACACAACATGAGGGCCAGCTGCACCCGAGATTCTTAGCCAAAATAATACAGAGAAAGAAGTAGAAAGAGAAAAAGAACAGTGCCATTTAATAGAGAGAAGACATTTCTAGGGTGTAGAGTATGCATTAGACAGTCAATAGGCATATGAGGCTGTAACAGTAGATACAGTAGAGCACATTTTCATGTGGTGTATTGTATTGTAGTTCATGAGGAAGTTCAGACAGTTCTCAGAGTGCCATACAGCTGTGCTGATATTTGATATAACAGCATTTGTGATGTGGATAGATCATTTTTTTTGAGGATCAGGGATTTCTCTTAAAGATCCTCACAAATATTGGCATGTCTAGTGTCTAGGTTTTCCTTTGAGGTTCTGGGAGCAACCAAAGTAAAGAAGATTGATAAATTAGAGAATGCTGTATTTTGGTTTTGGTTGAACTCATTTGCCACCCCAACCCCTTAAACACTGTGTACCTGACACTTCACTAACACCCACTCTTCACACATTGGCTTCATGAGTAATGTGCAGTGCTGTGAGTGACTTGCTACAGGAGAACAGGGTCGTTTTCCCACAATAAGTCATGCAGCCTGTGTTGATACTGGCTAGATTTGGAGTGTGAGTGCAGTTCAAGCTGAAGACATCAGTCATTTATACACCTCACACTGAAAGTAAAAGAGCACTGGAGAGGAGAGCACAGGCTGGGCTCATGAGCTTAACTTTGGAAAAGTGTTTTCAGTTTCATGCAAGCTAGTGAAAAACACATTAGAACCAATAAAACCAATGTGGTTGCGGTGTGGACACTGTTGTTTTTAGCTCCAAAACACACACACAAACTAAATGGGTTTACAATCCCATCCCACACAGAGTCTATTCACAATGCACTTGTCTGCCATCTGTTGATAGCTTCCAGCAGTCATCTTTGCCAAAATTCCCTGATGTCCCTTGGGTGATTCTTTCAAACCAGCTACTGTGATACATCATTAGAACACTTACAATTAAAGCAGTTACTCTCTGCATTTTGTTAGGACATGAGTGTGAGATGCTTGGGGGATGTCACGTCTGCCAGTTTCTGTCTATCCAGTTGTTGTAAAGGTAATTTTGTAGATTCTGTAGGTTAATTTCACTGAGAAGTGTGAAGTAAATACTTGAAACTTGGCACTTTCAAAGCATTGCTCTGTATGTGTGAGTGCTTAGGAAACGTTGGGAAATGTATTTTTGTATTTCTGCTTTACAGTAAAATGAAATCAAAACCAAGTAACTTGGTCTGGCATTAAAACTTCTTTCTTTAGGATTTAAACAACAAGCCAAATAAAGTATTTTTATCTATTCTGGTATATTTAATAAAATCTTATAGATTTCCTGATTGTAATTGGTGTGCAAGTCTAAGTAACCTTCACGTCAACATTAGACTGACATTCACTACCCATTAGATGGGTGTAACAGTGTAAAGCTATCATTTCCCCTTAGGACAATTTGAATATTTCCACCTTGCAATAAAGTATAACCATTAAATAAATGATTATAGCAGTATGATTCAATAGATAAGGATGAGCCAGATTATATTAGTTTAAGACTCTCAAAAAATGCCAATACTAATCAGATTGGCCTGTAATTCACATGCAGTGGATTACAGTAATAACCCCTGCTCTGTTTTAGCCACTGCACTGATAATATCCCATTACATTTGACGTCATCACGTGCTGCCCTCCACAGGACATAAGCCCTGGTTTTACTACTTCTAAAAAATCTATTTGCTTTTCAGATTATGAATTGAGGTTAATAACTAATGTGCACACAATTTATGCATATTAATCAGAGCATATACAGGTATTACATCACATAATACAAGGTAAAAATATTTTGAAATATTGTGCCTCTTAAGCTTATAGAGGGAGGCAGACACCATCTATTACTTCTACACAGCAAAAATGCAAATATGTTTCTATATATCAGCATGTACAGTTTAAGTTTATGTTGCAGTTGTCTACATTGTGTATATGTACACAATGGTTTCATACTGATATGTCTTTTGGTTTAATTACTTCCAACTAACCTACTGTTGTAATAACAATAAATTGATATTGCAAATCTGTACAGAAACTGAACACCAGTAATTTGTCACAGATATTCAGATGAAGTTATGTTGCCAAATTTGTGGGGTTTGTTTTTGTACTGTACAATAGCAAGGAATAATGAAAGTGAGAGCACACACATGTGAATATATCTCGCTCTCAGGCTAGTTTAAGACCATAAGATATGTGCATACACATTAGACAACATCTAGACACCTGTTTTAACAAAAGCAAAGTTTCAATGCCGTGATTGGCGGCTTGTAAATGACGTTGTTTTTGTGTTTATCAGGGAGACAGCGGAACAAACTGGAGCCAATGGACACTATCTTTGTCAAGCAGGTGAAGGAGGGAGGCCCTGCCCATGGAGCTGGACTCTGTACAGGTACTGTTAGAGAACACACAGGACATGTTCCTGTTCAAGCACTGCAGTGAAGCCAAATTCAAGGATCTCCAGCCATGTCTTCAATAGCAAGGCTGATTGAAAATCAGGTATACTTTGAGTGAATCAAAAAGCTCATTAAAAATACATATAAAAAAACAAATATAATAACAGTTTGAAATGCTTGGCCCTCCTCAGCTTAACTACTAAATAGTTGGAGGTTAACCAGTCAAGAGCTTGTACCTCCAGCCAACATCCAAAACTTATCAGCAGGACTTAATAAGCAGTTGAACTATTACATAAACTCATTTGCCCTCATTTGTAACTATTACTATTACGGACTGAAACAAACATTGAGAAGATATTACAGCTTTCGTGGTTTTTGTGGACAGACTTTTGGGAGTGTCTGGAGCACGTTCTCACAATTATCCACAATCTCTTGCAGCATTCCCTCCATGTCTGTTTTCCTGTGTATCTCATCTTCAGCATAGATCGGTCAACAATTTATTTTAACATAATTACTCCATGCTTCCCAAGTTCCTGTTTAACTCTTCAATTTTCATCACAGACTTTTTGATCTTACCAAAGCATCAAGTGGACAAACAGTAAACATAACATTTTGTAGGCATCTTTAAGTGTAATGAAATAAAATTGTTCTTTATCAAATATTATGCAATTAAAATGTTTTTAAGAAATAGTTTTTAATTTCATGTAACTTTCATGTTACAGCTTCTGGTGTTTTTGTTTGTTTTTCCTTAGGGGATCGCATCGTAAAAGTCAATGGGGAAAGCATAATTGGAAAGACGTATTCCCAAGTAATCGCCTTGATCCAAAACAGGTAGTGCAGAAGTTTCACTGCTTGTTCAAGTCACTGAGGGTGGCAAAGCGATTAAAATTAAAATGTCATCTGTATTTCCATTTTCCTTATTTCATCATCTATTCCTGCAAAGTGTTTCAGATAACAGTACATCAGATTATCAGATACCCTCGTTGTTGCACAATTGTATTTGATACTGCCAAAGCAATGATTAAACAATCAATTATTAAATTAACTACTCCGCATACACTTCTTTTGAAAATCACATTATAGTCCATGACTCTAGATATAGACTCTAGATCTCTAGATATGATTAAATAACAAAGTATGCCTTTTTCAGTGACACATCTCTGGAGCTCTGTGTGATGCCAAAGGATGAAGACATTTTACAGCTGGTAGGTTTTTTTTTTTATCAAACAACCCAAAAGATATTTATTTGGTGACCTGTTTGCTTTTTCATCTCTTGTAATATAGGTAGGCACACAAGTGTTCCCTGGTGTAGTGCATGTTATGTTGTACCAAACAGCCAGAAATGCAAAAGCATTGTGCAAAGTGAAATTAGAGCTGTTTTTGATGTTCCTGTTTTTTTACCTAAGTGTGGTTAAAAGCTCTCTGGTATTTATGGTAATATTTACTTACATGCACACAAACAACATTTCAGAGCCAAAACATACAATACAGTGTGAAAAGAGATCCCAGTCTCAATTTACTCAAAAGCGTCTTTTGTTGGAACTTTGGTTCCAATCCTGTATGACTGTCTATAGTGGAAAACATCAGAGGGAAATATATAGCTCTAATAGGTTTATCTTATTAAACTTAAGTTTATGAAACTTGTTATTGTATTTTGCTGTTTCAGGTATGAAATTGTGTTATGTGTGAAAATTCTTATTGATGGGAATCAGATAAACTTTAGTACACACTGAAAATGGAGTTACTCAGCTGGAAAGAATTGTGGGAAGGAGAGCAGAGCAGAAGAGACAGACGGCACCAGTTTCAGTGTGATTATGCTTTTTTCTGCCAGTGTTTAGTGATCCAGCAGAGCAGAGAAGCATGATGGTGCCTGTATGTGTGTCTGCCCATTTTGTTTTCAGTTATAATGAGGTTTTTCCTCAGAAAGTAGGGTTGTAATGCCACCTTCATTCCTGAACACATTCCAAACATAATTCAGAATCTCAGGCTGTTACATGTCAGCGACACAAACTCTTTCATGATTCCACTGCTGGAGACCTCTGGCTTCCTTGACATGACATTAATGTGTCCATCCTGTGCTGGGTTTAAACTGTATGAATGGCACACATTTGTATTATTGTAGTTAACAATAGTAGTGCTTAGCACAAACTTTGTTTCAAGAAACTGGTATATCGTCTAGACGTCTACATAAGCAGCTTGATTCCAAGGCAGCATCCTTTTCCTGCTTCAACTGATCTGAAATACTTTGCATAGGCATATATTTCTGTGTGGCACACAAATAGCACTCATGATGTTAGCTTAGTAGAGGTTGGTTTTCTTGGTAAGCATTAAAATACAATGTACACAAATATCAGATACATTTTTAAATGGATCTATTTTTATTTGAATCTTTTTTATTGTAAGAAATAGTTGCCATTTGAGGCCAAAAACATGGTTACTACATTTTTACTATAATAAACGATGGTTCATTTTTGAAAGGGTAAGACTCTACAGCTGTAAAATAACAGTAAAAAATAAATAATTAGTAAAATGACAAACTTTATGGAATACCAAGCAGCAACATAAACATTACATTATTATTACACACTAAAAGCATGGAACAAAGATGTTGTATTTAATTGAAAGATGCAGGTTCAACTACTTCCTTGAGCATCTCAAGCATGTCCACTTCTGTGTCACCTCTGGTGTTGAACTGGCGGCTCTCCATTAGTCTCACTGTCTCTAGTAAAGTGGGTATTTATAGTATGCTACACTAAAATGACAGTAACACTGCGTCTGGAGGGGGTGCAGATTGCTCCTGGTGTATGTGTAGAGTTCTTTTCATCTTCTCTCACCTGTGTTCTTGTTTTTCTTCTTTGCTTCTCCCGCTGTCAATCGAACTTTCCGGCTACAGTTCTTCAGGGATATCACAGCTCTGGTAAGGAGGAGCTGGACCTGTCACATGCTCTAGTCTGTTGTTTTGCACTGCGTTCTTAGTGTTGTTTTGCCAGTGCATGGAAGTGCATGTGTATCTCCAATGTAAACATGTGATTTTTAAAAATAATCCTCTTGTGGCAATTACTTTTGCAAATACTTTTGGGTGCAGGGTAGCACCCTTAGCTCTGTAGCTGTGTGAGTTATTTTTAGCTCCAAAGGAGAGGTGGAGCCAAAGGTCACAGTGAGGGAGAGAAAAAGGGAGGGACAGGTCTGTTAACATAGTGTAGTGTAACCTAATACTTCAAGTGTAAAGTCAAAAGTCCAGCTATCACTTTTACAGTCTCATTTATGCCATGACAGAGTCCTTTAAACACTATGATAGTTGAAAGATAAATAACTTTTAAATTAACCTGTTTTGAAAGAAGCATTTGAAGGAGAGCTTCGATTACTTGATTACTTAGAATTAGTATTTAGACCTTAAAGCATCTTGGTAAGATGATAGCAGAGCTGCCGCTAGCATCTGCAGGCTATGCAGTTAAAGGCTGCCCTCCTTGTGGTTATTTTTCTTGTCTGAACACTGCTGTCTGTTCTCATCTGATGGTAGGTAACCTCTAAAATCGATCCCTTCTTTAGGTTAAAGGTGTTTCAGACTGGCAACTTTAACTTTTACCCTCTTTTACTTTACCTTGCATGCATTTGGGAATAAATAGGTGAAATCAGACTTTTCACTAGTTAAGTGGTAACTTTTTACATTCATCACATGATTGACTGTTAACCAGGTTAATAACAACTTTGTCAAGTCGTGAACACACACACACACAGAGCAGTTGGAAGCTATCAGTGCAGCGCCCGTGGAGCAATCAGGGGTTTGGTGCCTTGCTCAAGGGCACTTCAACCTATTGATTACAAGCATGACTCCTTAACCAGTAGATCACAACTGCCCGGGGCAACTACATTACGTTGTTTAGTGTGTACTCATTTAATTGCTTATTCAGTATTAGTAATAAAATGTCTCTTCCTTTCAGGCTTATTCTCAAGATGCATACCTCAAAGGAAATGAAGCATATAGTGGAAATGCCCAGAACATCCCAGAGCCACCCCCCATATGTTACCCACGGATAGAGCCTAATGCCTTGGCCATGGCACAAGTGCCAGAGCCTTTGCACACTGCAGAGACTTTATGTGGAACAGGACAAGGAGCTAATCAAGGCTCCAAGGCTGACCTAGGCTACCGCATGGATGTTCCTGTATTTCCCCATACCCCCTCCCAAACCTCTCAGGACCAAAAGACCCAAACTGTTGTGCATGTATTTAATGAGAGTATGAGGACAATGATTGTGTCACCTGAATCCACAGACAGAACTTCACATGTGACTTGGGCTACTCCTAGCCACAGAACTGAGGAGAACCGGTACATTGCTTCAAAAGACTTGAGAGCCAAGTCGAGAGCCCTTTTCTCATCCTCTTCACTTGGAGCAGCACAATCTCAACACATACCTGACAGAACTGCAGAGCCCAATGCGTTCTCCAACACCACCCCTAAGACTGCACAGACGTATGTGGACAATACCCCTACAGCTTCCCATAAGCAGACTTTCACTACAACAGCAGATAACTTTCCATTGGCTACCTCTCCTAGCCTATACACACCCTCCCCTCCACCGGCCACACCCTCCCCCTGCTCTTCCCACCAGAACATTGACTGGAGGAACTACACAACCTACAAAGAATACATTGACAACAAACGAATCTACATGTATGGTTGCCGGACCATACAGGAACGCCTAGACAGTCTGCGAGCATCAACCCCATCCAGTACAGAGGATTACAAGCAAAAAAGTACTTGTACAACAGCTACACCCTCACAAGACTTTCCTAAATCACAGCTGAGGCGAAGGAGTGCCTCGCACGATCGTAGTTATCAGGTAACCAGCAAGGTGCCACTGCGTAGCGCCTCTCAGGAGAGGATTGGTAGTGCCGAAAAGCCCACTCTAGCATGCAATTGGCCTCGCAGCGTATCCCAGGATTCCCTCCCTTTGGCACACACAGGTGTCCCCAAACCTAGAGCATGTTCTTGTGACTTTCTAGGCAAACAAAAAGACAATACAGGATTCATGTTTGACAGGCAGACATGCTTCAGAACTAAGACAGAGGAGAGATTACTTATGCAAAAAGGGGACAATGCAAGAGCCAGCAGACATTCTTCGTCATCTATTCTGCGTATGATGCCACAGTCTCATAGAGGGGTATTCAGTCCAGACAGGCGAGGGGGCAGTTATCCAGGATTGCCTGTCACCCCTCTTTTCAGTCGAGGTACAGAGACAATGCTTAGCTCCAGAGCTGAAAGCCTGGGTAACACTGCTTCTTTTGTAAACAGACCATCGTTGCTACCTGCAAAAAATTATGTTTCAGACCCTTCCACTGCTGCTGCTTCTTATGTAGCCTCTGCCCTGGCCTCAATACAAGGCCATATCCGTGGTTGCTCCAGCCCTGTTACAGACCAAAGAACACCTCCCACTAACAACCACCTTCCCCACAATGCAAAGCAGCTAATGCCCAGAGGGCGGGCTGACAGCCTTCAGGAGCCATTTAGAGAGGTAGCCCATGGAAGTCGCTCTTTGTCCTGCTCTGCTGTCTCCAAACCAAACCGAACAATTCATGGTGGAGCTAAGTCCAGTAAACGTACAGATCCCCAGCAGCCCAAGCTCAAAGAGTTACAACCTGATGAGAAGGAGGGTATTGAGGGTCCAGACACAACTGTAGTAGTAGTTCACAGGGAGAAGTCTGGATCTCAACCCATCCGCCACCCTTCCTACATTCAGGCCGTGAACGAGACGGAGGTAGGGGTAGAACTGCCTGCTGACTCCAACATTTGCTGGCTTCCAAATGATGCCCGGCGTGAAATGCACATGAGGAAACTAGGTGATCAGTGCAAGGTCTCTTTTTCCAGCAACCTTGATGACTCATTGGACTCCATACCCTTTATTGGTAAGAGGCATTTTAAATCCATAAAGTAACTGTTGCCATGGCAACTGCTTTGTCCACCCTAAGGGGAAGTATTATAAGTTTATAGTGTAATGAAAAAATGTTTTAATGTAGTTTTATTTGTTACCCCAGCTTAGCTTGAATGTCTGTATAATGTCATACCTTAGATGTTGATATATGCAAAGGGGATTTGCAAATGTTTTAGCGATGTCAGGATCATTTGCATTATGTGCATTGATTATGCTGTTAGGTCTTTTGCAGTATTTTTTGACCCGATTATTGATTATTAAATGTTCTACTTTTAATACAAGACAGTCATTGTCTACTTCACTGCACTGTCACATTGTGTTGCTTTTCATCAGATAAATCATAAAAGCCACACTGTCTCCATCCCTAATAGCCCTTCATTTGCATTTAGTTTTAGATCAAATGGTTTTATGATCAGGTAGAACAGTTCAGCCTAATTTAAACAAAGAAGGGATATTTCCTCATTTACCACTTTTTCTACACATTCTCACCTTCTCACATTCTCACCTTTCTAGTTCTAGTTCCCAAAATGCCATTTAAACAGTAACACTTTGTTTAGTTTGGTGAACTTTTGTGTTTAATTTGTACTCTTGGGTTTGATTTGGTAGATACTGTGTTAGGGTTAGTAGTCCCGACTTGCTTTACATTTGCCTTGGTTTTGGTTTGCCTTCCCAAGGCAGCTATAAAGATTTATTAACGTATTAGGTGTGGTGTCCTAGTGGTGCAAAGAACTTATTACTAATGCCAATATGCCAATATTAATCACAATAAAACAAGTAACAGACATTCTGTAAAACACCTAATTTTGTTGAATAAATAGAACAGTAACGCATAGTATTCTCTTCCAATTAAACATCTGGTGGATGGTTTAAGTAAAAGCAATTGCATTGTAAGCAAAATGCAGTTCCAGCTGAGCTATGTTATTAAACTTGCCCCATTCATATTTATGTTCAGTTACGCAATATATAGTGACGTTGTCTCATTGTTTGCATGTATGTCTGTGTGTGAACAGGTGTATGGTTTATCATGGTTTAATAATTGGTCACTCCTACTCAAGTGTATGAGTAAGCATGTTTACTCCACACTGTCTGATTCTGTGCTTTCTTGGCTCTGTTGGAATACATTGTTTCTCACTATGTAATGCAAAGACTAAAGGGCTTATCTAATACCAGTCTCATATTTGTTTGTTATTAGATGAGCCGTCAAGCTCCAGTAATGACCGTGACACCACACACATTCCTGCCTCTGCTGTAATTTCCAGCACGCCTGTATTAGCCACTATCCCACCCAGTCCTGCCGCCGTATGTCCAGTAATACGCCGCCAGCTTTCCCACGACCAGGGTAAGGCTTTACCAGCATTTTCAAAAACATTAAAACATGTCCAAACAAAATTGTTTTAAATCTAAATTCATTCCCTGTAGATTCTTTAAGACTCACAGTTCTGGAGTCCGAATCCAGTGCTAAAACAGAGCGCTCCAAATCCTTTGATGAGGGACTGGATAACTACAGAGAAGAGGAGAGAGGGTAAGTCTACAAAACTTAAAACATCAATATGGTTTAATGTAATATGGTTTAAAACATTTTCTTGTCCCTTATCAGGAACCGTTATTGCACATGGCACTAATTGTATGTTTATTTTGTCTGGGCAGGAGGTCCAATAAACACACCCATGGATTCAGAGGACTTAGAAAGGTGAGACTGCTGTAAAGGAAATAATATATGACTGTAACATGTTCGTTTAACACTATGATTTCTCCATACCAAACATGTAGGTCTTGCCAGTTGGTCTCTGAGCCCAAATTAAAACTTTGGCTATCAAAATACAATTTACAAAATACAAAAATTAGTACCATTTATTTTATTAAATATTATGCTTATGGCATTTTCCTTTACCTTTGTTTTAATGTGGACAAGTGTGACATGTTTAATTTCTGTTGTTCCACACACTATCATAGAGTATATAGACATGTAGGCAAGCTCTATGTGTCATAACCACACAGATAATAACGTAAAAATGACATTGCTTATGAAAGTGAACCCAACAGCTCAAATTATACAAAATTATTAAAACTTATTGTTGCAAATTGTGGTAAAATAAGAAGACAAACTATAAAACTGATATATTGTATATATGGATGGGAAGAATATCTAAAATAAGTAAGGAAAACCTGCAAGGTGTTACACTGTTGTGGCTGTGTGGAGGAAAGGTTTGAATAAATAAACAGACAATATATATATATATATATATATATATGGATGGATGTTGTAGGATGAATGATTAGAACTAAATGTGATCCTTGTGTGGTGTGTTTAGGCTGTTGATAAATCATCTGAGGACTCTGGGTCTGGCTCAAGAAGAGACTCCACTTCAGATGTCTTCACTGATGCCACAAAAGAGGGTCCACTTTATTTCCGACAGCTCAGCTCAGAAAAGGGCAAGGTACTGCACCACCAAACTTCAGTGTTTCATGTATTCTTTTGTCCTGGTGTGAGCATGAAATAAGCATGTTGCGAATAGTTAAACTCTTGAAATAAGCAATTAAATTTAGCTACAGATAGTCATAATCACAGGCTCACCAGATATCTGAAGATTAGACTTGGAGTACTTACAAAATAAACATATTTGAATAAATATGTGGTTAAACTGACTTTTTTCCACAGCGTGTCAGCGGTGGCATGCGCCCGTGGAAGCATATCTACGCTGTTCTTCGTGGCCACTGCCTCTATCTGTATAAAGACAAAAGAGATGGACATACCTCCTTGACTGATGATGAGTCTCTGTCAATCAGCATCAAAGCCTGTCTGATTGACATCTCCTACAGTGATACAAAGCGAAAGAATGTCCTGCGGTTAACCACGTCAGACTGTGAGTACCTGTTCCAGGCAGAGGACCGTGAGGAAATGCTCTCATGGATCAGAGTCATTCAGGAGAACAGCAACCTTGATGAAGAGGTAGATGATTAGTAAACACAAGCACTTCTCCTTTAAAAAATACATATACTACATATTATATATTAAGTAATTGCATAGATTATATTTATACAGTATTTAATATAAAAAAGTGAAATTCCTTTTTTTTACAGTTAAAAGTTTTTATTATAGTAATTCTTTTACAATACAGTTACCAATATTGAAAGTTGACAGTTACAGTACAGGCTATATGGGGTACATTTGTCCAGCAGTAGAACTTGACATTGATATAGAGGATGTTTTCAGGTATGTAGAAAAGACCCCTTTTAAAGACTCCCTTTTCACAATAGGTGTTTTTCCTCTGGGCTTTGAAAGAAACACCAGCTCTTCAGAAAAAAAACATAACATCTACTCTATAGCATTTCTCCTGTTTTCTGGTAGCATTAGGTTATCCATAAGCCCTCTAGTGTGTTACATCCAGTTATCTGACATCATCTTTTGTCTGCTGTCTGTTTCATTCTTCCATTTCACAGAATGCAACTGTTACTAGCACAGACCTCATCAACCGTAAAATCAAGGAGTACAACACTCTGATGAGGTAAGCAGGAAAACCAAGAGTTCCCATCAGTGATCTACCTTCAGAGCAAATGGCTGAAGTCTTTGTTTGTTACAGTCTACATAGCAGTAAGACAGAAGTGTCTCCAAAGGCCTCCTGTCAGTCTCTGAGCTTCAGGCAGACACTGCTGGGTGGTAATAAAGCCACAAGTCCTCACTTACCAAACAAGGATCACGACAGGAGAACACTGCATAAAGGTAATAGCACATAAATTAACCTGCACAAATGGGAAATATAGCATAAAATCTACAACTCTGATCTTTTGAAGACTACTACTGTAGTAGTAAAATGCTTACTGTATTTCAGTTTGAGCTGTGCTTAAAAATAGCTCACTAGGTTTTGGTACAGTGGTAATGTCTCTGACAAATTCCTTATGCCCTCCACATGAACACTTTGTGAACAGATGAAACAAGTCCCCCCAAGGATAAGACCACATGGAGGAAGGGCATCCCTGGTCTGATAAGGAAGCCATTTGAAAAGAAAACATCACCAGGTGTCACATTCGGAGTAAGGCTGGATGACTGTCCTCCAGCGCAGACCAACAGAGTAAGAGCATAGAGAATGGCTTCTTGATCTCATGTGGAGTTTTTTTTTGCCGGTTGCTGAATAAGCTTTGTGTGTTTCTTTCCTTTAGTTTGTTCCTCTTATAGTAGAAGTGTGCTGTAAGCTAGTAGAGGAACGTGGACTGGAATACACAGGCATTTACAGGGTACCTGGCAATAATTCTGCCATCTCCATCATGCAAGAAGAGCTCAATAACAAGGGCATGGGAGACATTGATATTCAGGATGATGTGAGCGGCTGTGAGCTTGTTCTGGTGTCCACAACATTTGCATACGTTTTCTCTTACACAAATATTTAACATATATTTTTTGTATGCTTGAACAGAAATGGAAGGACCTAAATGTGATCAGCAGTTTACTCAAATCCTTTTTCAGAAAGCTTCCTGAACCTCTCTTCACTAACGGTAAATATTCTTTTGGAATTCCCTTGCCTGAGGCTCTTCATGACTCATTTATTTGCCTTGCACCTTTCCAGCTGTCTACTTTGCCATCTAGTGGATGTGAGGGGAGCAGTCACTTCATTTCATGAGATTGCTAATCATTTTCTGTCTCTTTGTAGAAAAGTATGCAGACTTTATTGAAGGCAACAGAATAGAGGATCCTGTGGAGAGACTGAAAGTGCTAAAGAGACTGGTAAGCAGCTATTTCACCTGAAGGGTTTGTTTGTAGAATGACTTCACTTGATGTTGCATCAGTCCTGAATAAGACTCTTGGTTTTTCAGCTTCATGAACTGCCTGATCATCACTACGAAACGCTAAAGTTCCTTTCTGCACATCTCAAAACTGTAGCCGAGAATTCAGAGAAGAACAAGGTAGGACAATTTTATAACATAACACAGGGGTCTTAGAATGTGTTATTCTGAAAGCTTCTGTTGATTTCTTGATCATTCGTTTGCCCATAGCTTCTTAAATTTTTAACTTGATGATGATTAAAAATACAGCTATATGTGTAACACTATACAAACACCTGGTGTGACTCAACAGCTAGTATGTGTATAACATGTCTTTCATATAACGTATTGATTACTGTCTAGGAATTTCATATTTTACAGTTATCTACGTATGTCAGTTACTTTATATAATATTTATTTTTCACATTTCTGTATACTGTCATTCTGTGTCCACTGTCATTTGTACCATTGTGAAAAGCGCTTTATAAATAAAATTGATTAATTCTAATATTGGAGAGAATCTTACAGTCATATTTCCTCTTCATCTCACTCCTTAGATGGAGCCGCGGAATCTAGCTATTGTGTTTGGACCAACATTGGTGAGAACATCAGAGGACAATATGACTCACATGGTAACACACATGCCAGACCAGTACAAGATTGTGGAAACCCTTATTCAACATGTGAGTTTTATCTCGTTATTTAAAATATATATATATATGTTTATGTAGTTTATGAGCTTTGACAAGTAAATTCCAAAAGAATTCCAAGTTCAGTTTGGTTTTGTTTTTTTTGCAGTATGACTGGTTTTTCACTGAGGATGGTGAGAAAGAGCCAACGGTATGTGTGAACACAACTTTCTTTTTTTTGCTTTCTTTCTCTCCTAAAGTATGTGTTCTGTATTTATGTATATACTGTATATGTATGCATGTTTGTATGTATGAATGTACCAGGTGCATACTACTGTTAAAATAATTATTGCAATATTTTTAATCTTGAGCTTATTCTTTATAACATATGAATCAGCTGCACTCACTAAATATTTATTTGCTCAGACTACAGTCCAGGAAGAGAGTACTGTGGAGTCTCAGCCTATCCCCAACATCGACCATCTGCTGAGCAACATTGGCCGGACAGGCACGTCTCCAGGGGAAGTGTCAGGTAATGTGTGCCCTGGGCTGGACCTTTTCTGGATTTGTTCACCATGTACTCCTTTTTTTAAAGTATAGTTATAAACACGTCACACATCATGTACATTTAAAAAATGTTTTCTGAGCACAAAAGCACTTTTAAAAGTCCCTGTTTTAGCTGTGCTATGGTTTAATTACAGTAAGGCAAACTTTAATGCATTTTAGTTGGCAGTAGCCTGGTGCAACTGTCATTTTTCTGAATTAGATTTTTAGAATTTATCCTTTGTTACATGATTTCTTTCTCTGTGTCAATATTATTAATTTTAGACAGTTTGTCATATATCTGTATTGATAGTTTGTTATAATGTTAAGGTGAATCTCACAAAACCTTTTAAAGAACATGCCTAAGTTATATTTTACCCCAAGATCAAAAGAAGTTATTTTGGATTCACTTTAAAGTAAAACATAAAATATGTTAACCATATTATAATAATTTTAATATTATAATATGAGGGATGTTCAAAGAAAAACATTAATTAATTATCATGAAAATCACATCTTGTTATTCTTGATGTAAATTAAAGTGTGCTTTGTTTTATTTAAGCAAAATATAGTCATCATTTCAATGTGGGGTGAAATATAAAACTGACATGTTTACTGAGATTCATGTGTGGTTTTCTCTGTGTTTTCACTGGGTTGTTTTTGTAATTCTGCCAACTGTTGCACTAACACAGGATGTTCTTTCTCAATGAGAGAAAAAAATCCAACAGCTAGAGCCAAAGAGAATACGCTTGCCAATCTCTGATCCCTCTGTCCCTAGTGCCCCTCTGTCGTGTGTCCTAAAGGCTTTCCCAGCATTCACACATACTGATCTTGACACAGGCCAAGTGAGCGGAGTCTATCACACCTTGATGTCACTGATGGACTCCATAGTGTCTGTGATGGGCAGCTGGAACTGTAGGAAGAGGGAGGACTGCTGCTCGCAATGTAGCTGCCTAGTCTGCAGACACCCTCGCATTTTATGATGTGGGTGAACAAAAAAGTACAGGGAAAGTGCAGCAGAAGTGTGAGGTTCTGTGGGGGTATGTGGTGTTTATCAGTGTACCTGGCGCAGAGCAGTGCCGCTGTCTCAAAGGCTTTCCGCTGTCTCTCGCCCCTCTCTCTCTCTTTCTCTCTGAACGCTGGACAAACAGAGAGACAGAATGGTAATGCTACTCAACTCTGAATATCACTTGGTCATACCATTTGTCACCACTAAGGGGTGTGCAGGGGGGCTCGGCTCCACACTGAAGAAATAACCCTTTCAAATCTGTAGTTTTTGAGTGGACAATGACATGGGAGTGAAGACAGCTATGAACAGCTGTAGCTTTTCCTCACTGGCATTATGTGTTCCTATAAAGCCATCTTTTCTGCGTAGCTAGGCCCCTCTCTGACCCCTGTCACATATGACCTTGGTTCATGTCTTGAGTGTCTTGTCTTTATTGTTGCCAAACACCATAATAGCTTTAGAGAAAAAAAAGTTAATAAGGGTCATTCTAAGTTCCTCAGTATGCTAGAAACACTTAAAAAGGTTTAAAGTCAACATGAAATGGAAAGTGAAAAAGGCTTGAGGATGGGAACTCAAATTTGAAATGTTGAAATTTCAAATGTGAAAAGTTTGTTGTTTTGTAATCATAAAAATGTGGCACTTTATTATGTGAATAGTGCCAGGTGGTTGGACAGGAGAGGTGGAAAAATAAGTAGGATTCAAAATCACAATCCAGCCAGAAAGTTGTCATATTTTAAAATAATGTGTAATTATATGCTGTGCACAACAACACCAGGGTTGTTAAAAAAAATTGTCAAAAAATTGGTCAATACTAATTTTATGTTGACTTTAACGAATATCATAAAGATTACATACTGTTAATTTTACACAAGGCAGCAAGGAAATGACATCATTCATAGGAGCTGACATAATTCACAGGAAATGACATCATTCACAGACCGCATGGCACTTATCATCTCACTCGACTTGTGTCATCTCCATATCCCTATATAACTGCTGATAACTGACTTTTACAAATGTAAGGGCATTCAGATAATTGACAGGTTCAGTTGCTCTTTTTTGCAACCGCAGTAATTTATATGTACCAGACCCATGTTTTCATACTTTCTTGTGTTTTTCATATTGTTTCATGGTGTCTGTGTTTTCTGGGCAGTCTTAAGCACGAAAGATTGCTCCTCACTGGCCCCTACTGGAATTTGTCTGCATGCATGCCTGCTACTACTTCATATCTTTCCTATCCCCCTTGTTCCCTTATTTGCCCCACTCGTCAGCTTGCACAACCTAAAGGTTATGTTGCTCTCATTACTTCCTCTACATATGAATTTGATTGAGCTCATCAGAAGCCACTAACTATGCATCACTGTTGTTGTTTGCTCCACAGATTCACCAACGAGTGACTCTGCTAAATCTAAGGTGAGTTTGACTCTTGGAAAGAGGGACACTTTTCTGATATGTCAGGTATAGTGGGTGAGTGTGGTTTTTTGCACCAGGTTGGCACACTTCTCCCCTCCCAATTCAGTACCGAAGAGTTAATACAATCATAAAGGAATTGGACAAATGGATCAGAGACCATCATGTCATGCTTACTGCATTCATTGTAGCAAAATGAATTTATTTATTCACTAAATTGTGCAGAATATATCACAGTTTAGGGCTGGGAATCGAGAGGAGGTTCTTTTTATTTTCAGAAAATACTGGAACCAAATAGCTTTTATGACATGATTCTTGTTGCAGTTGGCTCAGGCACAAAATGGTTAACTCACTGAATCAGTTAGAACGGTTTGTGACTCAATCCTTAAACTGTCAATGTTAAACTAACTAAGTGTTTCTGTGTTTTGTGTACTTAAGGTTTATGAAACATTAGTCAAATGCCTACTGAAAAATACAAGGTTGTTGCCTGTGTATGTAATCTGCAATAGAATATCTAATGGTGAGACACATTAACTAGTGTAGCAGTTAAAACATAAGTCAAACCTGTTTGTGTAACATGTTTGAAATCTGTCCCACCAGTTATGAGGTGTCCTAAAGTTAGGATAGATTTTTTTACTTCCTCGAAAGTCCTAAAATTCAGTGGAATCAAAAAACAGAATTGTTAAATGATATCAGAACTAGAATTAATTTAAATTAGTTAAAATTAGATTCCCATCTCTATTTCTAGCATCCAGCTTTGTTTTGAATTTCAACCCATGCAGCTTTTCCATGCACTGGTGCTTTTGCAAGTGCTACTTGTGACATGAGGTTGTTCTGAATGAGGAGTTTGATTTGGAGCTCTGTAACTGTCTCTAATTTTCTGTCTATGTTCTGTCCTTCAATCTCTAAATTCTGCTGCTTTCTGACAAGCAGGTGGAGTATCTGGGTTAGCCACTCACAAGGGCAGCGGTCAGGCTTTTTTCCCCATGTTTTCTGTTAGGCCTCAATACTTTGTAGCCTGCGTGCTCATTCGGTTTATCTGTCACTTTCTCCATGTCTTTCTTTCTTTTTTTATCTCTTCTCAGCAAGGTCCTTGGGTCTCAGGGAAGGATCACTGCAGCCGCGAGTTCCTACAACCGCGAGTTTCCTCCATCTTTGCTGCAGCCAACCACAAACGAAAGAAACACAAGGTAAAGCTGCAACCAAGCAGCTCTGATGATGACATTGATACTGTCTTCACCAAGAAGGAAAATTTAACTGAAAAAAAGAACAACCAAAACCAGGAGACTGTTCCAGGAAGGTCCAGTACAAGTCCAGAACGAAAATCATCTGGACACATAAAGAATGGCATAGGTGCAGTGTCAACCCCCAAGAACAAGAAGGAGCACAGGAACTCTTTCTTTATAAAGACATCGCCCAGGCTCTTATGTTCACCTGGTTTTAAACGCCAGACCTCTTACCCTCCCAAATCCTCCCTCTCAGATCCTTCCTCACAATTAGATGAAACCACCTCAGACTTGGGCATGAGTTCTGGAGCTTCAGTTTTCAGAACCAGACCTCAGAAATGGGGGACATCAACATCTGCTACTCCTGAGCAGTTACCAGTTCCTGGAGGGGCTTCAATGACTGCAGAGGTGAGTTCAATCACCTCAGACTACTCAACGACTTCTTCCAACACATTTTTGATGGGAGTGGAATCCATCACACTAAGCCCAGAAGTACAGTCTGTGACAGAAAGCAGGGGAGGGGACGAAGCAGATGATGAGCGCAGTGAACTGATTAGCGAGGGCAGGCCAGTGGAGACAGACAGTGAAAGTGATTTTCCGATGTTCAGTCTTGCCACTGCTATTGCAGACATATCAGAAACAGACAATAGCAAAATCACACCCATACTAGACAGTCATCGCTTGTTACCCTCACATAAGCTTATTGAATGTGACAGTCTATCGAGAAGGCGCTCTCTCAGACAGAAGACCGACAGTGACTCATCGGTTGAGACTGGGGCAGTCCCTGGGAACCACGGGATCAAGGAATCAAACCGACTATCTCGAGTTCTAGAGGTGATGAGGAGGGGTCGCTCCACCAGTAGCCTCAGTTCCTCTCTCCGCACTGAATCCAGCCGTGTTGAGCCAGCGTGGCACCTTAAAATTACAGAGAGGCTCAAGTTTCGTCTGCTTGGCTCTGCTGATGACATGTTTGGGATTGGCTCACAAAAGTCCCACTCTACAGAAAGACGTATTAAGAAGAAGGGTATCAGAAGAAGGCATACTATGGGTGGTCAGCGAGATTTTGCTGAACTTGATGTCATTCATGACTGGAGGGAACAGGGTGGGGTGGACCAAGGTGCCGAACTGTCTGCGGTGGAGTGCCTAAAACCCAAGTGTGACTCTCAGGACTTGTCTATTCGAAACTGGATTGCTTGTGAGCACCGTCAGTCTGGGGATTACCCAGCCAGTCTGGATTTGGATGGTCAGGTTCCAAACGAGGCAGAAATGGTATTGAATGAAGAAAGAAGCACTGAAGAACAGCTGACTTCTTCTGCCTCATTATGTCCCCAGTCCAGTTCTGAAGTAAATGGAGGTGCATCAAAAAGCAAATCCAGAAATCTGAATCCGGGAGCTGACACTCATCCACAAAAAATTTCAGGAACCCAAGTGGTGCGCTCACGATTTTACCAGTATCTTTAGAAGTAAAGGATAATCTGCATGTGTAAGTGTAGGGGTGTGTCATAATGTATGTGTGAAGTGAATGAGCTAAGCTCTAGGTTAGCTCACTGAATCTGTACACAGAGCTAAGGTTACTTCACTTTTTTCCATGCCTCCTTGCCTCTTTTTTTTACAAAACATCTATAAATATGAAAATATATTATGAATATAAATTGTATATATCTATATGTATAGGCTTATATGAAAAGTAACTGGAGTCATTTTTAAATTTTGTGGCATTAGTTTGTTTTTAAAATACTGGAGCTTTTCTGAAAAGCTTGTAAAATGGCTTAATGGTAAAGTAGTTTGGCACAGCAACAGCATATTTTTTCCCATTTTAAGACAGAAATGCGTTTGTGAGACTGTTATTGAAGGAAACTAATGTCAAAAGAGAAGTAAAGGGTATCTTTTCACAGTTATAAAGCAATCATTTTCAGTCAATAAAACTCCTTTAATGTTACTCATATGAAGAATGTAATATGCTTGCTGTTATATTGACTAACACATTCATTGCTTGTTGCTTGTTTTCATTAGTGAAATGTGTAAATAATTTCTGTACTTGAATTATTTTTTTACTCTGAAGGTAAGCCCGAGTGTGGGCTGTTTTCTGAGCTGTGCACTGTGGAAATCTCTTTTGTAGTGCGTCATAACAGTCAGACATAAATGTGGATGTTTTTTATATTATTACAGGATTGTGAAAGTAAGTGCTAAACTGAAGGCAACAGAGCCTAAGCATCTGCATTGGTACAAAGTTTGCTGGTACTGACATGTTAACCCTTTTAAATGCAAAGAACAAACTAACAGCAAATAAGCCATCAAAGTACAGTTCTGTTTCCTCACAAAAAAGTGCCTCTGAATTGGTTCTGGTGACACGACCAGTGCCATTTGTTTATCATATGTTTCTTTATATGACGTATTGTGAATGACTTTTTTTTCAGAAAGGTTATAAAAAGAAAAATAAATTTTCATACAAAATTGTGCAAAAGCAGACCCAGATCGTCCACTAATTCATTAATCTTTAGGGGTATAGTTCACCCAAAAATGAAAATTAGCTGTTCTTAGCTGAAGATTTACTCACCTTCAGGCCTACAAGGTGTAGGTGAGATTTTTTCTTCAGTAGAGGAAGTCTGTGGGTTCCATTTGGTTCTTTGAGAGTAAAAGTGCTGTTAAAATGCAGGAAACAAAATTAATGCCTATATATCAACAATGCATGGTCATCTCATGCACCCAGTGATGGTATTTAAAAAATGTCAAGAGGAATACACCGCATTCCAAATTATTATGCAAATTATATATTTTAATGATTTTTCTAATTTGTCAGTGCAAATGACAGTCAGTATAATTTTCAAGTCATCAACCATTAGGGTATAATTCGAATTTTATTGAACAAACCTCCTAATGATAACAGTATTCATTTCAAAAATAAAAAAAAAACTGAAAATGCACTGTTCCAAATTATTATGCACAACACAGTTAAAACATTTTATAGGTTGTACAGAACTGAAAACGAGCATTTGCTGAATTTGCAGCATTAGGTGGTCATATTTACTGAAATCWTTWYAATCAAAAACATTCTAACAGGGCAAGTTACATCTTAACATAGGACACCTTCTTTGATATYACCTTTACAATTCTTGCATCCATTGAACTTGTGAGTTTTTGGAGAGTTTCTGCTTGAATTTGTTTGCAGGATGTCAGAATAGCCTCCCAGAGCTGCTGTTTTGATGTGAACTGCCTCCCACCCTCATAGGTCTTTTGCTTCAGGATGCTCCAAAGGTTCTCAATAGGGTTGAGGTCAGGGTAGGATGCTGGCCACACCATGAGTTTCTCATCTTTTATGCCCATAGCAACCAATGACACAGAGGTATTCTTTGCAGCATGAGATGGTGCATTGTCATCTATGAAGATGATTTTGCTGCGGAAGGCACGGCTCTTCTTTTTGTACCATGGAAGAAAGTGGTCAGTCAGAAGCTCTACATACTTTGCCGAGGTCATTTTCACACGCATTGCACTATTTCACGTTTTTCGGCAGCAGAGAGATCCTTTTTCTTTCCCATATTGCTTTAATTGGCCTCATCTGGCAAACTAATTATCACAGGTGTTTGACATTCATTTCAGTGATCCAAAGAGCCCTGAGACACAATACCATCCATGAGTTTAATTGAAAAACAAAAAATGTAATGTTTATGACACTTGTATCCAATTTGCATAATAATTTGGAACGCAATGTATTGTGGTAAAAAGATAAAGTAGTTAAAAGAAACTGTGGTTTAACAAGGCTGTGGCTACAGCCCGTATTAATTTACCATTCTACCAATGTTGTTTGTTAAAACAACATTATATAAATTCTGTTTAAAAATACATTGAATTTATTAGAATACAAGATATTTACTAAGAAACTACTTGCAGTTCATAGCTTTTTTTTTGTTACAAATTACAGCTGGCACCTATACCCCAGTTTGTTATAAGTTAATACAAATTATTTAATATTCGGGCTATCAGGTCTTGTTGTGGGAAATGTCAGTCTGATTATTCATCAGTCTGATTAGTAAAAATACGATGAAAATTTAAAGAGTGGCATGTATCTAACAGCATAAGTTTTTCACGTACATTAAATTTGCGTAAATTAAAACTGAATTAAATCATTAAAATTTGGTTGATTTCCTTCAACCAAAATTTCAATTTCAGAAATACTTGGTTTTGAATTAGATAAAAAATAACTAAAACATGTGCTTCAGTGTGGCCAGTCAGCACCACGTTCAGGTTTCATGTTTTTAAATGGTCACCTCTATAAAACTCACTCCTGGGGAACAACTTACTTGTGAAAAGGTTAAGAGCAATTGTTCATTTTTGGGTGAACTAAGTCTTTGTATACTCTTTTCCCTCTTGTCTTTTATTGAGGTAGTTACTTAAATGTGTAATGTTTTCTTTGTTACCTTTTGACCAATAAACCAAATAACATTTGTCAGAGCTGATCAGTGAAGTAATCAGCATGAAAGTCAGGAGTTCTTCAGGAGACTGTGCATGACATCATACTTCTGTGTGCAGATTCCATCTTACCGTTGTATACTCAAATGTGTGACTCCCAACTGAAAAAAAACACTGGAAATAAATGATCTTATTTGTCAGTCTCATTTAATTGTTGTTGACTTTAAATTTAGTCAAATAGAGTACAGTGATTTTTTTTTATTGAAATGTAGGCTTTCATGTCAATCTTTAGTATGGACAACAAAGATTTACTGAAATAAAGCAATTACATGGCTTTGCATGAGGTGACCTTAACATAGAATAGAGTGGCTTTTATTCAACTGCTGATATGAGTTGGGTCTATAGCTGATGTAAGTGTGATTAATTTATACATTTTTCATATAAAGTACCTTTATGCTATAAAAGTCAATTTTTGGAAAAATATTGGAAATTTAAGTTAAAGGTGCTCATGTTATTTATTTTCTAAACAAAAGGGGGGGATTGTGCAATCACATTTTATTATAGTGGCTTTTAGAGCATGCATGCATGCAACACTGTTTTAATATTTACTACTTGTAATATTAATATTTAATACTTGTTTTAAAAACAGCATTTTGCATTTTAAATCTGATCTTATAATTTTACTTGACTTATGCCCCTACGCAGAATGATAGGATGATTTTTCCATAATGCCAGTAAGTACAACCAAAATTTCTACATGTAATTGCTTGTTTTTGTTCTGTATTATTATACATGCGTGATGAGTAGTTGACTTGATGAGTAGCAACACTGGATGCAAAATTGTCATCAGGATCCATTTGCTAACTCAGCACAGCCACAAAATGTTTAAGCAAGAGTTTTACAATCCCACAAAAAAATACTCAGCACTTTTTAGCCAATATTTTTTATATAATGGCTGTGCTGATATAGTATTGAAGGAAAGGTTCAGATGCAGATTTAGACCTGAGTGCCACCCAGGGAAGGGAACTTTTGTTCCCTTCACAAAAGAAAGAATGTTGACATTAATAATTAAATGGTACATGACATTGTTAAAGAAGCTGTTCTGGTTTGTGAGGTGTGAATGGGAAAGCAGAAGTGTTTATGTAAAGGTCTGGAGCAATAATTTAGTGCTGTGAATTTAGTCCTGCTTTTTTTAATATTCAAAAATTGCATTTGTTGCAATCCCATTAAATACAGTGAACACAATCCTGAGGAGAGATTCACTAATCAGTCGCTGTTACCATGGAAATGCAGCAAAAGTGTAGCAGCAACCATCAGAGTCTGTCTCCTGAAATTTACAAAACAATTTATGAAAACAGTATTACACATAATGCATTTTAACAAGACTGTGATACTACAATATGAAAGCTAATGCACAGTATTATGACTGAAGTTAAAAATATGACATAATATCAAACTGAAGCAAAAAGTTGGAAATCACACCGGCTCTTCACTGTATTTATAATAAAAGTAAATATGATGCAAAAACACAAACCCTTATTATAAAATTAGTCATAAAAGTGGTGGAGCAAGAACACATCTGCGGATTTAACTTGGCAAGATGTGATCTTGGAAAGTGTAAATTGCTACAGTATTTGGCCAGTGACTAATAACATATTTCAAGGCCATAAGTACAAAAGAACAGAAAAGAACACATATTGAGGATTGACCTCGATCCTGACCTGAGTTTTGATACATTAATAGCAATGTTACTCTGGGAATGTGGTATGTCCAGAACCTAAAGTATTTCATATAAGACTATTGTTATAAGTAAAGTATAAGTATAAGACTATTGTTTAGTAAAATAACATCATGAAGTCTAAAGCCTTGTTTGAGCATTTTATTTGTGAAGGGGAAACCCCGACCATAAACACAAAATAAATTACATTTCCCTTATTTCCCTTTGTTTAACAAAAGCACTGCCCAAATTGTGAAACCGCACTGAGTATAAAAACTAAAAAAGTATTAGTGTATTTTTCATGTGCTTATGTGTGTACATGTTAATCTATCATGGATTTTTTTTAAACATGTAGCACACATTTTAGAGCTCTCAAAAATATTTTTCCTGTGTCATATTTATATTGTCCAGCAGGTGTCCCTAGTGCGCGTTTAAGGCTTTAAGAACTGAACCACTTGCAAAACAGCTAGCTATGAAGTTTCAAAGCTTCATCTTGCCACCACTATAAATTAATATACACACAAACACATGAAAATAAATAAATACTTCTTACTTTTACACTTTTACACTATTGTAACTGGGCAGTGCTTTTATATGTATTTAGGGTCATTGTTTGACAGTGATTCATAGCCATATTTCAGGTTTGACAAGGTTTGACAAGTGTCCTGCAAAAAGTAAAGCACTACAAACAAACCAGTCTTCAAACTTCCCTGGTGGCATTACCGTAAGAAAGCAACACCCACGGAAGTACTGACATTCTCAGCACAAACTTTGAAGCCTCTGTATCAGACGCTACCACTATGTGAAAGGTTGTTTTCTAAATTATGTTGGGTTTATGTCTCCTGTACTGTTATTATATTTTAACCCCTTATTTTAACAGGGCTGGGTATTGTGACCAATTTGGTGATTTGATTCATATTTATATGGTTTCAAATTGATTCTATTTCAATTCAATATTGATTAGTTTTCAATATTTCATAAAAATTCTGTCGTCTAAAACGTTTTATTTTAGCTATGTTACTTAAATACACATTTACATTTACAATAGGGGACATATTAACATTTTCTTACAGTCAATACAGGACTGTAAGAAAATGTTGTATATTTTTACGTTAAATGCATCAGTCTGTGTTTAGTCAAGTGACTAGATCTATTAAGAACTTGGTGCTCTTGTAAACTACAGTACTTTTGTGCTACTGTAGTAATTTAGTCATTGAATGCATATATAGGAACGGTATAATTACATCATGAAAATCACATACACAACACACCATAAATTACTTCATAAATAGTGCATTGCATTGTATTAATTCTTACAAAGTATAATTAGTCAAGAGCAAATGATGATTTTCTTTTTTTGTTTCTAGAAATGGATCAAACTAATACTGTATTAACTGTGTTGAGCAACCAGTGTCTAAGCTTTATCAGAACTGGACTTTACTTTTAAAGTAACAAGGGAGGCATTGTCCAGTGAGCAAGACTTTTCTACTTTTTGCAGGATGAACATTGAGTCTTTTTAATAGATTTAACAGTTTTAAAATGTATCAAATAAAACAGTGCAGACAGAGAATGTACCCTGTGCCACATGGAGTTGTCTCTACAATAGCAGGTGTACTCACTTTAGCAGCCTGTAAAAAATACATCTTCAGCACCTACTTTAAAATCATGTTTCTTGTTATAACTTTTAATTTGACAATATCATCTTCATCCCTGTGTTCCTCACCCTCTTGTTTTTCAGTTCAAACAAAACTGAGAACACATATAAACAATCAAGTCAACACAGTTGTCATGCTGTGCCTGAGAACAAAAGCATGATGTGTGAAAACTATGTTTTTATTGAGAACAATTTCCACGTGTAGAAAAACAGTGAAAACGCAATATACTCAATGTAAATAAAAACGATGTTTTTAAGTAGGTGCCATGACCCTGGATTGCCCACAGAGACAAGATGTTTTTATTATGCACATAGTACAGTCTGTCCTTCGGAATAAATCTGCAAGATCAGGATATCATACAACCAAATAAGAAATATATATAAAAACAAAATTAGAATAAGATAAGATTAAGCCATGGAATGAGTAATTGCTTTTGTAGGTTTGACCAGTATCAAAAAGACAGATATCTGCAAATATGACCACGTGATGCTCTATTGTGATATTTACACGCAAACATAATATATAAGGAATCCTGGAACAGAACCCTTTGTGAGTTGTAATATATAATATGTTATATAATAGTTATAATTTAACTTTTTTCTTTTACCCAGGATATAGTTTTTTTTAACAAGTTGGTTCACTTGGCAGCATCTTGGTAATGTTCCTGAAGCTGCCATTCTACCTGAACAAGAAAATACCAAAATATCCAAAACTGTTTAACATGCTTATGTAAGGGAAAATGAACAGTTAGCAGGTCAGTGTCAGAAAATAAACCCAGACAAGGTTATCTGGACCCTGAATTGGCAGGGTTTAAATTACCCTGAAGGGTGTCTGGCTGGCTGTGCATTATGCTGCATACACAGCTTTTTGCATACCAAATAAATCAATACATTGATATGAATTATTGATCTCAACATTCAACCCTTCAACCAGATGCACACTGCATCAATATTATAATATTATTTCTATTTTATTATTAATTTGCATCCAAGCAACTTGTCTTCCTTGTGTCTAGATGTTTTTCTGCATGTCTGAGGACCATTGAACTTCTAGCTAGATTTTAAAACAAATACTGAAGTCATTTTACACAGATATAGTGGCTGTTTCTGTGAGGAAGTTTAGACTGCATCATCAATCAACATGTTTTTCTGGGCCTTTACTAACATATTTAAGGAATGTACACAGGAATGTTTAAGCTGACTGTAGTTGGCTGAAGAGTTATCTTTACATTGTTTGCAAGTGCAAATATAAAAATTAGGTGGACATCATCTGCACTCAGGGCTGCTGGTTGCCAGTAGGAGTCTAATACCTGGTGCAGATGTCCATACCGGCATGACACAAAATCTCTGGGGCCTTTTCCACACAGTCCAGTCACCCCTGGTCTTGCCTGTCTCCCATCTTGATATGTCATGATGTGTTGAGTCTACACACACAAAACACAGAAACAAAGAGAAAGTAATGGTAGCATACTCAGGTACTCTTAGGAGTTCAGTCCAAAAACTAGCATCATTCAAAAGCAAACTTGCTAAAAGGCACAATTTTTGGGTATAGATTTTTTAAATGATGTATGCAGTACATGTACTAAGCTCAATATTGCTAAATATGTGCTTTATTTATGAGGGCATGGGGCTTTATGGTTTTATTTTATTTACTTGTGGAAGGTCATTTTCCTTTAAGGCACACATTTTACATTATTACTACAAAATAGCTATGGAACATTTTTACTGTTATTGACTGGAAAAAATACAGTTTAACACATTGTCCATTTAACATGTTGTAAGGTCAATGGGGTAACTTGTCATATAAATTGCTATCTAAAGTTTTAAAAAAAATTGCCTCAACATGACATTTAAAAATACTTTAAGATTTAACCTGTTGTTTCATTAAATATTCTAAGTCTTACATTAATGCATGTCAGTGTGGTTTTGTGCTCTTTGTACAAGATAGTTATTACAAAAATATAATGGCTGAACTAAAATCAACACGTAGAAACATAAGCATTAAGAGGACAAGCATTAAGCACAAGCATTAAGAGGACTGAGACTTTTCAAAATGTACATTTCTGGGGGGGAAACTGTGACAGAAAACTTAGTACAAGGACATTGAAGATTCAAAACCTTATAATTACAAATTCGCAACAGCTAGCGCTATTTCCCCAATTTTTTTCACACAAGAGGACTGAAATAACATACCTAATCACCCCTATACATTTTAATATGTAATGTTATTACAACAAATTATACTGATGGTGTGCAAAATCTCAGTTTGTCCATATGATTCAAATATGTGTAGGAAATTCTTGCCACCACGTCCAATGCTAAGTGATCATTATCAGACAGTGATCACTAATTGTTTGTTCTTTGCCATTTCACTTCATTAAGACGTTTGAGTCGTTTGGACCATTGCCGCACGCCAGTCAGAACATCACGTTGTTTACAGATGTGGATAAAGCCTCGTGCGGTGATGATGACTCATATTGCAGCATGATTCACAACCTTGTGCAGATGCATCCATCCTATGCTGTTCCCATCACTGCAGTATTTTCTCCAGCGTGCGACAACCATGCATTTTCAAGTCAGACTCGAAGCTCTGCCCAGTTTTATGTAATTCGAAATAAAGGCTCGTATTGTGTCGTGGCATTGGTTTGTGGTTTAAGTGAGGACTGTTTTGTGTTTTAGAACAGAATGTAACTTGACGAGACGCCTTGTAGATGCTATAATTAACGTCTTCTAGAGTCTATAACCGAGACGTGACTTTCGAAGACGTCTGTCTGACGCATTTGTACATTTACAAACAATAAAAACAGCGCAGATGGATCGTTGGAAAACGTTCTGTGTTACGCAGTTGAATCGCTTGCATTCAAGAACAGCAACCCACGGTCAAACGGACTGAAGCCGAGTCAGTTGCAATGTGTTTATTTTACCTGTTTATAACTTAATACAGTGACGCGACGAACTCGGCGTCTGTCGTACAAAGACCAGCAATTAAAACATAAAAGAAACAGGACGTGTTCTGTTTATGATAATGAAGGACAACAACACTTCATCTTTTATTTGTTTCTCAGTCTAAACATAGAGCTCATAAAGGTGGACAGCATCGCTACGCGTGCCGTTTACCTCCATGCGATGTGTTTTCTCCGTGTGATTTGTCTTGTAAAGAGGCTCAGCCTACTGGCGTATAGCCTGTGTACGTTTAGAGCGGAGCTTTTACAAATGTACACCTTGCCACACAGCGTCTATTTTTACCGGAACCCGAAACCTTAATGTGATTTGTTTTGAGGGTTTTGTGTGTATTTTCAGCACTGGACAGCTCCTTTCGTTTCTCTACCAAACACTTCGCAGTTAAATGATTGACAGTACAAATGACCATACACGAATCAAGGACACTTTCCCCAGCCCTATAAGGTGATAAAGAAGACGGGAAATGGGAAGTATTGCGAAGTCCGAGTCATTTCCACGATTCGGCTCTTTCGAGCAGTAATTTTCAATAAGCCTGTTCAAAAAGTGGATTTGAGAACCTCAAACCTCTCCAACACAACACCGGCCTCGAACGAATCGTTTTGTCTAAATCGCGAACCGATTCAATTAGTTTTCGAAAAGAACCTACTAAACAAACGAGTCCTTGCGAATCGGACACCACTAGATGTTGGAGCAAATGGTATCTGCCGTTCTCGCGCTTTAAGACTGGAGTGGACGAAAGAGGGCGGAGTGTGTTTGTCATCCAAGTGTGAAGTACTGACTCCCTGCCTCCGAAAAATAGGATTTTCTCTCTCATTCGATCACGTCTTTTGTGGTCCAGCATCATACTAAGAGAAAAGCGTCGGCGGTCCTTTACGTCTGTTTCGTTCCCTGCGAGGGTATGTGGAGATAGGAGACGGCTTCAATGACGAGAGGATACCTATAAACAGCACCAATGTACCATCTCTCTAAGATAAGAAATGGATTACTGATACACTAAATATCTTCTGTTTGGGGTTCCTGTGACAGACAAACGCGATACTCCACAGGTGGAAAAATGATGTGCTAATTTGATATTTTCCCGTTGTGATTAGGCAAAAGAAGCAAAAGAGGGATTGAAAGATATGGCCATAATCCGGATATCGTTACTGTTGCAAGTAGGATTTGTTATAGGATCAAATTATAGATATGTGGAACATGATCTGGACCTAAAAGCAAAGCTTCCCGTTTACAATACACATAACAGCCAGCAAGCGCATCTCTGGAAGTCTCATTCGGGTTTAGCTCAAAAGATTGAGGACCAGGTGCCCAAAGTGGTGGCTGCGTTTCTGCACACGGGGGATTCCTCCACCTTAAAACATGCCAACTGCTCCAGGAGATATGAGCTGGGGGTGCTGCGGGGAAGGACGCATGGAGACGCGCACCACTCGATGCGCAGCGTGCTTGACACGGTTGTTCACGCTACAAACTTCCTAAACATGATTCTACAAGCCAACAGAGATCAGAGCCCCAGGCGTGATATGGAGTGGTATCATGCTTTGGTCAGGAGTATTCTGGAGGCAGACCTCAAGATTCATAGGGCAGTTGTCACTCTGAGCGCAGGGTCTACATCTCAAGGGCCACCTGTTTACCTTCAGGCCACTCGGGCAGGGGGAGAGATAATTCTCCAGGATATATCCAACAACGCCCAATATATTTTTAAAAACAGAACAGCAGATACTGAATGGTACCATGAGCATAAAAATAAAAAGAAGACCCATCTTCATAAACGAGTGCTAAGTCAAGATTTTGTCTCCTTTGACGCCTCCGTGCGTAATGGAGAAAGTTATATCACTGACAAAACTCAGATTTATTGGTCACTTCCTTATTTAGAATGTGAGAATGGAAAATACGTTCCCAGATGGCTTTTGACACTATCAGCTGGCTTCTATGGCCTTAAACCCAACCGGAGCCCCGAGTTCAGGTAACATTGGTAACGTGTAAATAAGGATTCGCATTACAAATGTTCATTAGGGCAGCATGGTGTAATACATATTTTTAACTGAAATTATTAATTTTACGGACTTATATTTTGTAGTATTTTTGTAGTAGGAATTAGCCCTTTATCAAAGAAATGCTTTATTATAATTATAATCTTACCTTTTTTAATTACATAATAATTGTTTCCATAGTGTTATTTTGGTTATTTATCTAATATGTTAAATCACAGTATGCTGTTGGTTGGTATGGCAAAGCCTCACTGCAGGTGTAAAGGCTGCTTCTAAAAATAACTGATGCTGGTTACATAGCAAGAAACCCCCTTGGCCCCTGAACAATCAGTTTGCTTCACAGTATAAAAACAGGACCATTGGAGTAGACCATGTTTAGATTGATTGGAAGAAATGTTGTGGATCCTTAAATTCACTGTTCTAAGTTAAGGGACACCAGTAAAGTCTAAACAGAGAGATGAGGAACAGTGCTGCTGCTGTTTCCTGTTTACTAATTAATCCCACATGTACTTGTACTATGGACTCAAATTTTAGAACTGGAATTGTCCTTTACAAGCATATCCTGTACATTAAACTCTAGCCACTTAAAAGCTAATTATTTATGATACATTTGATGCAAGTGCATTTAATTGTATGGCTAGACTGTGTCATGTCTAAATTTATGGACGTTCCATGTATTGTAAAGCCACAGTGATCGCGCTATTGAGCTCAGTTTGTATATTGAAATAGTGTTCGCTGTTCTGGACACTGTCGTCTTTGAATCTTTCAGTCGATTGTCTAAACGAGGAAAGCCAGAGGAAGCTGGTGTCTCTCTGGGTTTGTTCAGTAGTTATGCTGTAATTTGTAACCTCTCTGCAGGTCGATATTTGGCCAGGGCTCATCTTATGATTGCTGGTATCCCCAGAGTAATGAATACCAAAACACTTGCTGGCCATGACGTTAGGTAGATCCATCCTGCCATTTGCCACCTACACATATTTATGAGGGGCAATGATGGGGGGAAGGGGTGTTCTCTAATGCAATGCCTGCAGCTTTTACTTCTGGGATCCCTTACAATCAATACAATAATGAATAAATAATGAATGATGTACAACAGCAACTAGAGGTACCTCTCATGCATCTTGAGACATTTTTAGATTAATGTTGTGTCAGACTTTTAAAATGATATTTTTTTAACTTGCAGCCAAGATAATCTTTATGAACTGGAATGTCTAGCCATCAGGTGAAATGTTAATTACATCTTGTAGAGTCTTTATTTACTTTGACAAGTATTTTCATTATAAACCTTGAGTTAATAGACATCTAGAGCACACAGGATGAATGTTAAATATCCTATTCATTTATTGAGTTTGAACTTGCCCTTAGAATGCTAGGGGAGGTTACCTGAGCACTGCTATGTGGTTGCTAAGGTGTTGTAGGTAGTGTTCTATACATTTTTATGTGATTTCTAGGGTGTTCCTAGGGAATTCCTAGGGTGCCAAGTCTTGTCTTTGCAAGCATCGCCAAGCAGATTTTGCTTCCTCTGTGCTGAAATGTAAGAAAAGAAAGTGATTTGTAAAAATTATGTAGAAACTTACAGTGGGAACTAAAAGGTCTAAGATCACTAGTAAAAATGTAGCATTTTTCATTAATGCAACTATCATAGTTAGTTGACTATCATAGTTTATGGTAAAAGGTTAATTTAAAATGGCATATAATTTTTTATTTGTCCCTCATTTTGCAATAAAGACACCATGCACTCAAACTCTAGAAGTTTGTTCAAAACTTCTGCATGATTTGTGAATGTTCCAAAGAACATATTGTATGCATAATTGAAAACAATGAAATCTGACCATTTGTACAAATTAGTTAACATGATCAGTGTCATACATTGGCTTAGTGACCTACACATGCAGTTAAACAGCTAATCACATATATTTTTTGTACTTGTATCATTGTTTAACATTTTTCTGAAATCAAAAACTCTTAGGATATTTATATTTTTAAAGTAGACTTTACTAGATTATAGAATAAAAATATTTAATTTGTTTATAGTTTTGGTGCAACCAGATATTCAAAGCATTTACATGAAAAAGACATGAAAAAGATAATTAAACATTATTTGCAGTTTACTTTTATTATTCTTATGTATTCTTCAATAGTCAGATATGAGTGAGCGTAAGTCAGCAAACAGAGTGTCATCTATCTAAAGCTTTCCTGTCTGCCAGGAGTCTTCTTGGGATACACAAATCCACAGTCTTCTTTTATTATTCACATCATCTCTAGGCCCTGTGCTTAAGGCCCTGCCAAAGAACCCTTGTGGGGCTGACTTGGGAATCTACCAAATATTTGATTTGGTAGTCTTAAAGGGCAAGTGCCAGTGTGGTCTTCAGTACTACCATGCACGTCTAGCAAACCTATGTAACCAACCAGAGTGTTTTGTTAATGTGCCATTTAGCTTTAGAATTACTTCATAAGCAATTCTGTCTACTTTACTTGGTACAGCACCCTGAAAGTGAAAAGGTGAATTTACCAAGCTAATATGTTAACAGAGTTCAACTTTTGTATACAAAATTTCCATCAAAAAAAAAATATTCTTTTAATTTACTAACCACCCGCAATATAATTTAGTAATGGTTTTCAATGCAAATATGCTTTCTATGGTGAAGGAGGTAGATGGAAGCAGCTTTTTTTATGCTTTTTATTTTTTATTTTACAAACCACAGTTGGCCTGTTAGGCTTTCGTGCAAGTGTTAAAATAAATAAAATAATTACAAACTTTAATAATACAATTTTGGAACTTGAACCTAACTACTACATTTGCAGTTTTATTTTAATCCATCAACTAGTGCAATATTTTAACACTTCTTGCCTTTTCCTCGTGTGGACGCGATACATTCAACATTTCAAAACAAAATGTTATATGCTAATTTGACACACCATAATTAAATCCAGACTTCAGAACAATGCATAGCATCACTTAGCCAGACATGCCAAAACACTTTTTAATAAACCTTATTTTTTAAACTTTATTTAATCAAAAACAAATCTCAAAATGTAATAGCTCAATCTGCTGTCAATATAAAAATACTAATAACATGTTGTCAATGTAGAAAATGTATGTTTACTTGTTTACAACAGTGTTTGAGCCTGTACAAGAATTCCCCTTTATTCTAAAAACAATAGCTCATACAGTGTCAGTTCTCAATTGCAATTTTTTTGTTTTTGAGTGTTCTGTAAAGTATGATGATATTCTGAAGTTGATCACTATGGTGTTTGGTGACATCATTAGCAAGGAATGGATTAAGGTCACTGGAACCATCTTGAAAGGAAACTCTGAAAAAGAAGCCCATTTCTGATTTTATTGCTGTTGACCTTTCCATTTGCAGTGTTTAACATTTTCAAACAATATATATATTAGGTATTTTATATTGTCTATTGGTGAAGCAACATTGATCAATATTTAAGGGGGATATATTTTGTCCCATTTGATCCCAATGACCTTGCAAATTCAGTGATTATGTTCTCATCAGAAGTGCTCATTGTATGACTTTTGCCAGCCAACTCATGACTTTGATGACAGTGAATGATAACAGTTCAATGACAGTTTTTTAGGCTTTTGTCATTTTGTTTGAAATATACATTAGACGAGCATGACGCTAAGTTCATGCAAGTCAATTTAATTGCAGAATAGAACAATAAGAAATACAAGTGTACGGTTAATGCAAATCTGGCTTCATGTCAAAGCTGTCTTCTGTGGGAATCCTATGTTTGTTTTGGGTACTTGTTTCCTAATTAAGTTTTTGATCACTTAATCACTAGTTTTTTAAGACTTAGTGGATTTAAAGCTTCCTGAGAGAATAACAGAGCGAATATAAATGAAATGAAAATGTCTACTGCTAATACTGATCCATCTGGAGAAATGTAGTCTGCAGGGAGAAATCTATCCATCTCCTGTGTTAGCCAGAATTAGCGTGAACATGGTTCTTTACTGTTCTGGTCTGTTTGAACTGAATTTCAGTTTAGTATGAAAAAGGAGAGCTCATTAAAAAGAATGCACACAGAGATGAATGTCACCTCTTTTCATCCACAGCAAAGCTGGATCTCACTATGAGTACTATTATGCTAATGAAATCCAAAAGAAAGGAAGAAAGTTAGATAAAATTCAATTAGCCGACAAAACGTGCACAATGAAACAAGACACTGCCATACATACTCTCTTTTGAAAGAGCAAACTATCATTCTACTACAGGCTTCGTCAAAAAAAATATGGATGTTCAATGCGTACAGTAATTTTTAAGTATATTTGTTCAGGCAGAGGTAGAGCCTTAGGCCTCTTCAAGACACATGTCCACTGAACAGTATCCGGTCTTAAAAGCTCCTAATAAATTAGGGTAAGCTGAAGCATTATGGTCTAGTATGATCGTGATGTTTTGCTTCTATTTTAAGAAAACAACATGCAGGAAATGTGACAGAAATACATTGGGTTGGCAGGATGAGTTTTAACCAATGTGACTCAAGGCCCCGGCTGGATGATGTTTTCTTCTCCGTGACACCGGGGTCTTTTTCTAGACCACTTTCAACAGTTATCAAAGCAGACAGCCCAGTGATCTTTAATGTCACGAAGTGCTGTGACGCATTCTCTTTGTGAAATGCCCCCACATTTCACACAGTGCTTCCCTTACCCCAATACCCACCCTTACCCTAATACACAAGAAAACCAAATAGCCAATATTTCTGCACAAGAAAACCTGAAGCTAAAATACTTTTTGTGCAAGTATATCTGCATTTTTGCAACTTACCCTTAAAGTATTAGCATGGTCCAAGCTAATAGATTGTTCCAGCATATAAAGGAAGAATGGTGCCCCTCAATGCCAACAAAGTGTGCCAGTTTATCTGCTTTCCATGTAAACTCAAATTATAGCACAGCAGGTATAAGTCGAGTTTCTGTGATCTATTGTAACAAACTAAGATTAGCAATTTTTTGGTTGTTGAGAAATGCCTTTAATAAACAATAAACAAAAAAAGTTTACAAAGAAAATGTTGCTTGTTTGCAAATGCTTGTTGACTCAGCACTGTAATGTCATATTTATAGGGACAAAAGTTAAACATAGCAAGATAACTCAAGAGATTAAGCAACGGGTTAAAATGACCCTTAGTTAACAGCTTCAGCTGTAATGACACTTTCAGCTTGGCCCACTCCTATATTTGTCTTCATTTCTTACAAACAACATCAGGACATTACAGGCTTAAACTTGGACTGTGAGAAGGACAGGTAGCCCATGATCATTACTGATATAACATGATATTACTATTATCACTGTCATCAGCCGTGTAATCACACAATGACAAAACCACATGACCTTTCAACAACCTCACAGCATCCTAGCACAGCAACATGCTAAAAAACTATAACTTCACAGGAACACTCTAGAGAACACCTACGCAACAATATTAGCATGTGTTGATTAGGCAGAAACCAATCAAATCTTTCAAAAATATAAAAATCTAGTTAATACACTTATATGGCTTGGGTTAAGAAACATTAAGATGAAGATTTCAATATCATGGAAGAAAGAAATCCTATCCAATATTACATAGTCTGCCACAGTGATTACAGTCAATTTAAACTAATCACAATAATTGGCAGGCTTTTCATTATCAAGAGTGAATGATGGTGCTGTGAACCAATCCACTTTCAGTCTACTGAGTTGATAATGGAAAAACAGAGCAACAGGTCCAATTTGACCTTGAACGAAGACTGCACATACTTGAACACAGGTTCTAAAATTAGCACACTCGCATGGCCAAGGCTTTAATTAAGTTGATAGGAGGCTTTTCCATCACTGCACCTCTGTCTGGCTTAGAGAGAGACAAAGATCAACATAATGGAAATAGATAGAAAAACAATGATGTCTGCTGTCAGACCAGTGTTGACTACTACCACTGTAAATATGCTGAATAGTGAAAGATTCACCAAGATGTCTGAGCAAGATGAGAAATCTATGCTGTTCTCAAATGCTTGTTGAGTGAATTATTTCAACCCAAAAAAATTATTAAACCCAAAATCAAGATAAAGACCATTAAAGAGGACCTAGAGTCAAAATCAAAATTTTTCTAGTCTTAATGGAAAATGGCAGTATACCCGCCTAGAAGAACATAGGAAAAGTTCCAGACATTTTAAACCACTCTAAAGTAAATACATTTATGTTTTTAAAATGAGTGCCTGAAAACGGCTCAGGCTGGAAAGCTGCGAAATCTTACGTCACTAGCCTCTCACTCACGAACATGAAACAACAGAAAACATTACTGCGGTAGTGACGTTGTGAAGTTCAAGACAAAATGGCGGCTCGCGTTCACAGGTGAGCTGCTCTCCCCGGCTGTACAAGCGGCGTTCAAACCTTCATCACCTCCCGACGGAAGAAACGGCCGTGATGCGCGG
>JBAJNP010003289.1:0-40673 GCA_036877545.1 Yasuhikotakia modesta
GTGTGTGTGTGTGTGTGTGTGTGTGTGTGTGTGTGTGTGTGTGTGTGTGTGTGTGTGTGTGTGTGTGTGTGTGTGTGTGTGTGTGTGTGTGTGTGTGTAAAGAAAATAAAGAAAGCTTTCATTTTTCCTTGTATATTCACACATTTATCAAGTAAATTAGACTTTTTATTTTTAAAAATTAAACATTTTGATTGCCCTAACCTCTATTAAATGAAGCTATTGTGAGATAAACTGGTTGAAATGAAATAAATAACAGATAATCAAATTTCAAGCTCATGTCCCTGCTGATTAAACAGTGGTTAGCTGGTCAGGCCTGGTGATGGTTTGTTTGGTGGTTTTTAAGTGGTTTTAAAAACCACCACACATTTCAGCTGTTTAGACTCGGACACCAGCTGGTGAGACAGATGAACTGGCTAAACAGTAGCTTGGCCCGGTTTAAACCAGCCAAGACCACATAACAACCTTGAGAATGAATGATTGAAGTTGTTAAAAATTGACTTTTTAGTCAGTTTTTAGTTTTAAGGCATAACAGAACAGCATTAGCCTGCAACAAGATTGTTTTCAACAGTTTTGCATGTCAGCATGACTTCATTCTGATGTAGATGTAGAGTAAATTCTCTTTCATTGACACATGACTCAGGCTGACAGAGGACACACCGCTGCTCTCCTGTGTCTCGCATGCTAACGTTGTTTCTGCTGCTCAGGACTTTGAGTTCAAAACAATTAATCTCCAATTTATCCTCCATTCTGCAGCTTCAGCTGATATCTTATTTTTAGAGACATGCATATTTTATCTGTCTGCATATTTTATTTATCTGTACTGGACCAATTAATTAACTTTTCATTTGTCTGAATTATATTTATTGGCTTAACAAAATACATATTGCCAGAATGTAAATGAATGAGTTTAAATGGGGTTAGTTTCATTAAGTTGTGTTCATTAGTGCTTCAAGCATGTTCTGTTTTGAGTCGCTTAACATACATTCATGCAAATGTTTTCTGTTAAGGCTGTTGTGGTGAGGGTTGTGTTTAGGTTTTAGTTTATTGATGAGAAACGTTTAAGTCAAGTGTTTCTAAATGTTTGGCTGGTACTGTATGTTTTAAATGGACCTCTCTGCCCATTGCAATGTGTCTTGCAATTTAATCAGCATTAGGGGCCAAAACTCATGGCCAATATTGCAACTTTGACTGCGCTATTGCCCATATAATTAGCTGTACTGAATGATTGCCTTACATTCACACAATATGTGATCAGAGCTTTGCTTTTCAATGTGCTTTACACTGACAAACGTCCTGTAAAATATCACATCCCTTCATGCATAGCAATTAGTCATTTCATTGACATGTGACTTTTGGGTTGACAGTGTTTTGCGACTCGCATGCTAAGTTGAAGTTCGTTTCGCTGCTCAGGATTTGAAGAATGTTGCATCGATGCATTTACACTGAGCCATTAGTTATTTAATCATTTACAAGCTTCAGCTAATATCTGTTCCACAAAGACATGCCTGTGAATATATTTAGGGCCCTAATTAGGGTAGTTATCTGACTAGCAAGATAGAATATAGATCAGAATGCAGATATTCAGAGAGCAGGGTGGGACATGAATATATATAATATAATTACATTAAATAAATTTGTGAATGAGTAAAATTTTCTTTTTTTACACAAGTAACCTGGTTGATAACCTGTTGTTTAATGTTGTAAGCTGTTTAACTGGAAGCTTTAAACATGGAGTGAATTCCTGCAAATAAATAAATATAAATCTGTGAATAATTTGCTAACGTTGACAGATGTTCTTTTGATGTGATTGTTGTGGGATGAAAAACCGTCATGTGAGCAGATTTTTTTTCCATGCAGTGAAATGATTCATGATTCCCTCAAATGAGGAAAACAGGAGACAAACAAGCTTTTTTAATGTTGAAGGAAACAGTTGTGGCCATTCGATGCGAATCAGCTGCAGTTATGGTTTCACGGCTCTGGTTAATGATGCCCAATACTCTCTCTTTCTACAGTGTGATCTAAAGTACGGCTGATGTCAAGCATTTATTTGTTGATTTGTAGGAAAGTGAATTACAGTGTGTTCCAGAAAAGTGTTTTTACCCTTATACACTTGGTTTAATCTGGTTCAACAGAAGCGCTTTACTAACTACAGGTGTAAACATGAAGTGGTTTGTGATGCTGTCCCTCAAATCACATTTAGTGAAAACACACACTAATACTGTGCTAAAATAAACATTTTAAAATATATATAAACAGCTTGTTCACAGGGAAACAAGATGACATTGCCCCAGGACCGTGTCATGCCCACAGTGATGTAGTGAGTCAGAAAATCAAAGACCCTTCCTCGAGGTTTAGACTGGGGTCATTGCAGAAGAACTGCCGGGTGTAAACGGCAGTGTTTCTTGACTGACCACCCAAGATGAATTTTAATGCCAGGAGTAAACAGGGTCCATGTGAGCACAACAACTCACACATGCATGTGTGTGACTCCCTATGCCACAGCTGAAAGCTATTGTCCTTATACTGGCTCCACGTGAATGGTTCAGTCAGTGCAGGAACCTGGCCTCCACAGTCATATCTCTGACTCCAGTGAAGTTTTCACCGTGGAGCCGGACCCTGTGGCCTATCAGCACGATTCCTGCCCAATATGTAGGTCACCCACAGCTGCTCCCAGGTGTTTGTTTGACTGTCTGTCGCCTTCCATTATCGTTTCATTGTGTCTGACGCCAGCAGGCCACACAATGGCAAAAGCCTCAGCAGTCACCGCCAAAACGCCTCAGCAGTCACCTCCGTAACGCCTTAGTAGTCACCACCAAAACACCTCAGCAGTCACAGACGCTGAGAATGCACGCCAATGCATGTGACATGTTGAAACCGGGATTATTTATGTTCTGAGAGCAGAGCATGCAGGCCAGTATTAAAGTTAGAAGGTGTGTAACTGAGAGGACTGGCATGAAGCCACAGTGGAAGAAGTGAATTAATGCTTTATTTTCTGCATCAGTACAAAGTGAATTTATCATCGCACGTTGTAACTTTGGCACCACATTTTACTTTTCGTTGAATTGCTGCATTAAAGTTTTAGATTTTGAAAGCGAATCGGTGAATAATAAAAGCGTTCAAAAAACATTTTTTTTTAAAAGTTTAGTAATTTCAAAGTATTTTTTTGTTGATTGTACAATATGAGTAATGATTGCTGGTGCAGATGTTTATTATTATGTTTATTAGATTAGATTAGATGTTTCTGACATTACAGCATTTTATTTGGCTGTTTCACTTCATAATCACACGTCATTCATTGATATAATGTTGATTAACAAGAATCTATTTGACTTTTGACTTTGATAACACAGAGGACTGCGTTCATTCTAGTAACCTGTTTCTGTTTTTCATTATAAATCACAATTTGTAGCAAAACTGTGAACAGACTATGCATAAAAATAACGTTGTTGCAGTGTTGGTGTGTCGTGTGGGTATCTGATACTGTCTGATAGTTCTGTACGGCAGATTTATGAGTGTTTATTCTGCTGTAGCAGGTTTGTTTGGAGAGAAGCTCTGGTTTATTGGAGCACAAATGGTGTCATGCCTGTGACCTCTCTTTGCCCTGAACGGCCACCGGCTCTGCTTCTCACGTCCCCCACAGACTCCACACATGTGCACATTAGCATAATTGTCAGTTGCCATCGTAACCCCAGTACAACACTTGTGTGTCCAAGCCTCTTTACTCTCGTCAGTGGACATGAGCTGACAGAGAGTGATTTGCCTCAGCCCCCCTCACAGGCTGCACAGTAACTGTGTGCAGAGAGACCTGAGTGCTGTTTCCTCAGAGCTGCTCCACAGCTGAGCTCACTGATCATTGATTTCCTGAGACTGTTTCCATCTTCTTTGTGTTATGGGCACACGGTTGCTCAGAGCGACTGCTCCCTTCGCTGCCTCTAAAGAAAGCTGTTATTGTAGGGCACCGACCCCCACAACGCCGCTGCTGTTATTAAAATAAAATTAAAGTAACATTTATTACAACACGCCCAGAGGGACACGAATGATGTTCTGAATCCATCTTCAGAATCACAAGGGATTTTATTCTTACATGCACAAGAATTTTCTTTGGAGAAACAAAAACTGATGTTAGTATGCACTAAATATCTTTAGCAAATCTTGCACACTTGCAGGTATTGAAGCACGTTATGACATTATTTGACTAATGATATATAAATCACTAATGATTTTTGACACAATTATAGTATGTCTTCACTAGGTTTAAATAAGCGTTAATATCTGCACATTTTGTAGCTTTTGGATTTCTGACATATTCATTGCGTACATTTTATCCGTTTGTGTGTTCCCTGGGAATTGAACCCTTGATCTTGGCGTTGCTAGCGTCATACTCCACCAGTTGAGCTACAGTAATATTCAGATTTTCAGACAAATGTTCTTACTGCTGTTATTCACAATGATGTTTGATTTAATTGTGGGCCAGTGTTACCTTGAGACTAACTGAGATACATCTTTGTGTTTTTCTACAGAGGCCTTCACAGAGACACACAGTTCTCAGAGCGCTCATAATCTACTCCAGGAGGAGGTCACACGTGTTGAGGAGCAGTCTGAGGTAATTTGTGCACTTGTGCACTTTCATAAATCCTCTCATTGTGTGCTTTCAGCTCAAGGCTGTACGTCCTATATCAAAAGATGTCAGAAATGTGTAAACATCTGACATGTTGTTTCCTAACAGTGCCCTGACAACTGTTTGTAGAACTGTATTTATACAAGCTGTTGCAGGAACATTGTAATTGAAACAGAATTTGAAGCCCAACAAAAGTATTTGTGCAGAAGTTCAATTTTAACCAGACTTGGTTTAAAACAACGTCCATGATGCAAAGATTTATCTGTGATCTAATCAAAGATTTAAGGCTGTGCATCATAAATAAGAGATGAGGCGAACGCATCAGCGATGATGTCATCACTGATTTCATTTAAGAACGGTTTACACTCATGCTGTCTGTACAGTAAGCAGTGAGCATACAAACATGCTACATGCTACAAAGGTCTCATCTCCATGATCTTTACTAAGGCAGCAACCAGAAGCTACTGAGTTGAAATCTGAGTCATTTGTTATGCATGTCTATGTCAAAGGTATTCTGGCTGGTTGCTAGGGTGGTTGGTAAATGGATTGTGGGGTGTTCTGGGTGGGTGTTTTGTGGATGGGTGCATGTTTTGGGTGGTTGTTTGCCGGTTGAATGGCCCTGATTCTGATCAATAGAGGGACATGATTTAAGAGTTTTTAATTTTTTTGTCAGTTTGTCAGTCTTTGACCTAAATTATTCACTTAAAACACCCCTTGAGATTTTAAGTAAATATTTAAATAATTTAATGGCTCATTTGCATGTTTAACTTCTAACTTAACTTCTTATCAGTTGTGTTATTATTGCACATTTTAACAGATTATGTTGATATATCTGTTCGTTTTGCATGAGTTTGTGGTTTAGCTGGAGCAAATTGTTGTCCACTGAATTCGAACTACGACTGCAACAAAACAGTTCAATATGTTTGTTTGGGAAATATTTCAGTTTTAGCATGACCAGACTGTTTCCTTGTTTTGTAGTCCATGTGCTCATGTTTCTTGTTATCATTTGTTACGTGATGTGTTATCTATTTAACAACAGACTCAGAACAGCTCTGCACAACTTCTACCATAAATAAACACTCTATAAACGGCTTTTCCTGTAGCCTCACCCGTCGGGCTGTGTCTGGCTGATCTCTGTGGGGTTAAAAGTCCTCCACGCTGTAAATAATCACAGACTAACCCTCCCCACACACACGGGCCGATCGACCCTCTGTGGCTTTATCTGAGACTCCTGCTGTCTGATTAATGATCTCAGTCCATCATGAGAGCTGTGCACAGATCCTGCCTTCACTGGGACACGAGCCAGAGATACTGTCAGCATGACGTGTGTTTATGAGCCGAATTAAAGATACGGATCCTCACAAGACTTTCATTCTTTTTGTATGTTCTGTTAATCTGGATGCAGCTTCAAGGAAATCTTTCACAGTTCGTTCTCATTTAAAACTGTAGCATTTCTATGATGGTGTCATTGATGAATTATGAAGAGCTGCTAAGTGGCAGTTCAGACCACATGATGGAGGTTTCTGCTTTATTGTGTTTTATTATTTACATAAGGAATCTAAATTAAAGGCTAATAATTCAATTTTCACTACCTTGTCCCATACTGAGTGTGTTATGGAGGTGATTAAAGTGTTATGGAGGTGATTGTAGCCTCAGCTCATGCTGAGACAAATTTCTGTGGAAAAATGTGCTGCTTCTTATGAGTAATTGGACAATAACTAGTGTTGAAAAATGAATCCCATTGACTTTGATTAGAGAAGAGACCCAGTTGATCAGAATATTAAATAGATACGTTAGACTTTAGAACCACCCAGAAACACATTGGCAGCACCACAGGGAAACCTCTCAGCAAATGCTAACAACACGAGCCTGATAACCACACATAGCATCATGATGTTACATCAAACATGACTTTAAAAATCACATCTTTGTGGTCATGTAATGGCTTTTGGATGAATGTAATAAAATAGGGGTGTCTATCAAAATAATGTCACATTTAATTCTGTTCATTTTTGTTTCGAACATGATCAAAATAAAACCAGGCTGCTGGAACTGCACACTGGGTGTTACTGGTCCACATTTGTTTAGTTTGCCATGGGCAACATCTTAAAAGACTCTTTTGTCCTTTCTGAGGACATTTGGGGGGTGGGTTTGGGCAGACAAAACTTATCAATTATTTAGTTCATACTGAGGCAGATGGAGGGCAGACACCTGCCCCTTTAACCGGGGGCTTCTGTAGACATAATAGGTCATGTAAAATGTATGCAATGTTCTGTGGCACAGTGATTATCTGAACAAACCTCATGTTATTGTGTTTTAAAGCTTTGTCTTTAAAAATAAGGGCTTGCTCTGATTTTACTCGACTCTTGTTTGTTTTTTTTTAGATGAAAATACCTCTGTGATGGCAGAAGTGGTTGAATGTTTCCAGATTGTGTTGCTGTTCTGTTCGTGGTGTTTTGAGTTGTTGTTAAGGATTCTAGGAAGTTTATATTTCATGTAAAGTATTTATCTTATATTTGAACACAAACTGTTACAGACAGACACAATCTGTGGGATTTATTTGCTATTTCTGCACTGATTTTGTTTTTTGAATTAACATTAAATTGAAATACTGGTCCAGTGAACATTAAAGACAAATAAAAAAACAACTTTTTATTGTTTCATCAGATTCTATTGTAATTTATCCCCAGTCAACAAAAAGCCCCTGAAATGCTAATTGATACTGTAACTCTGTAAAATGCATTTAACTGTTGCATTCAATTTATCTTTTGAAAAAAAAACAGCATCCCACAGAGAAACGAAAGATTTATTGACGCTACGGAGGGACATTATTGGACTCTTGAATACTAAATAGCCTTAAATAGCTCCAGTTTGTCTTGGAACACGTTGAGTCAGGGAGGATATTTATGTCTGATACCTGGCTTGACTTCCTGTCCTCTGATATCCGTTTATTTGTTGTTGGATCTTCACAGGAGTTGCTGGAGCACTTCATGGAGGGTCACGTGCCCCTGGAGGAGTTTCTCGACTCTTTTCAGAGCTACAGGAAGACGTACCACATCCGTCGCGCTCAAGCCGAGAAGCTTCAGGAGCTCAGAAGATCTGACAGGAACCAGAGGAAACAAGTGGAGGAACAGAAGAAAGAGGAGGAACACAAAGAATCTCGTCCGAACGGCATCAGTGCTCACGGGCCTCCGCGTGTCTTCCAGCTCCGATATGGCCTGACCCCGGCCATCCTGTTGCCCCTGTCATCTTCCTCCGCCTCGGTCTTACCTCCTCTGGACTCACGCTCAGGCCAGTCCCAGGCTTCAGGGCCCAGTGCCTCTCACTCGTGTCCCGGGCAGCCCGTGGGCCTTAGAGTTATCGGACAGTTACCCGGCTGGCCTGTGAGACCGGTCCGATTGCAGCAGCTGTACAGGCCCAGTCCCCATCAGCCCGAGCCGCCGTGCCGGTAACGTTCAGCGCTGTGAATCTGGCACATCCGGGGCTGCCAGCCGTGTCCATAATTTACACACAGACCATGTGAAGCCTTCATTAGGTTGATATATAATAATGATGCTGCCCTTAAAATCAAAATCATGTACCCAAAAAGAGAGAAGAGTGGAAAGCCATAAAGTATTTGTTGTTGTTGCTTGTTGTTGTCGCTTGTTTTGTTAACTTCTTTGTTTTGTATTTGTGTCTGTGTGTTGTGCACATAGCAGGTGGTTAGCTGCTGTTTTTGTGAGGAAGGTTCGCTGTTTGAGACACTGACTGGATGAGGGCTTGATAAACGGCACCTTTTTGTAATGTTGATGGTGTTTAATAAAGTCTAATCAAAATGTTTATTATAAACCAATTTCTTTGTTGCCTCGCATTTTATTTTCAGTTTCCTTGGTGTCGTCCTTCATTTTCCTGTCAAAATGTTATTTATTTTTCCTTGACTGTAAACACTCACAGCCAGTCAGCAAAGAAGAAAATCCTCCACGTACACAAATTCCAAAATGTGTCAGAATGCCATATTGTGCATTAGCATTCACTTTAATTTTCTACTGTCAGTATTTCTCTCAGTTTGAAATGTTGAGATGGGCCCAGTTCCAATCGACACCCCTAGCCCTCAACTTCCTCTCACAAACACACACTGATGATGTCATACTGCATGCCGAGCAGGTCTTCTGCAGGGTCTGCATCACTAAAGAGATGCTCACAAACTACAGAATTGGACATCCTTCCTTGTTTCTGACTTCCATCCTAACTAACCTAACTAGCAAGTGTTCACCAAAAAACTGGTTAACCTGCATTTATTGCATGAAACTGAATGGCTATGGTGAAACTGAATGGCTATGGAATAGCTAATGATGTATGCAAAGCTGAACCGCTGTCTTAGCGTTCTGTGTGTTTGTGGAGAGAATGTTTCTAGAAAGTAATACCAAATTAAACAAAGTGTAGTTTAGATGAGGTGAGAATGTGTGTTTGTTTGTGCAGGCCTCACTTTAAACAGTTCAGATGGATTTGAATGTATTATTTACACAGCTGCAGTGTAGCATGAGAACATTGTTTCTTACCCTTCACAGCTAATTCTGCAGAGCAAAGGAAATTCATGTTGTCTTTGTCTCGACTCTCAAGTTAAAATGAATTTGCTTCAGGCTTCTGCTGTAAGATTTAAGCTTCAGTTCAATGGGGTTATAAATAAATTTAGATTAGCATAAAATCCGTCCTGTACGCTGAAAATCACATCTAAGAGTGTGGGATTTATGAAAAGCCTCCTGTGGACATCAGAAGACGTTTATTTGTTATGACAAAAGAGTTTTTTCTTCCAGTCTAAATGATTTGTTGTCATTATGTGGCTGAGATTAGATTTTATATTAAACTCAGTGATGGTTCGCTCTGTGTGGCTTTGGAAAAGACGTAAGATGACATTAATATTTATCGCTGTGTTCGGATCAATGAGCAGATGAAGAAACGAGGTGTTTTCTGTTTTTTTTTCTTGCAGAATTTGCTGAAAAAAGCTCTATTTTGCCTCTATGAATGGAATACAACGTTACACAGTTTAATCATGTTCTTTGGTTACTGTGTTGTGATAACATGTTTTTTGGTTTTTATATGACCACGGTGATACCATATTGCACTCTGGTTTCACCACAGTCATTTTTTGAAATGGTGGAAACTCTGACCCACTTTGTTTAAGGTATGCAAGGACTGTTTGCTCAATTCTTAAAATACATATTTTAAAATGTAAAATAACATTTAAAATGAAGTTATGAGTCAAATAACTGACATATCAGCATAAAGAATATCAGATCCAGTCAGCGGTGGGGTCAAAAGGTCATGATGTTTACCTGGTGCAGCAGTAAACCTCAGCTTTGGGGTGACATGGTTCTTTAACATCTATTGCATTTTGAGAGAAAGTCACTCAGTAGAACTTCTGAAGATGTATGACATCACCGTGTGAGAATTAGCATGAAGCCTCGAGGCAGAGCGAGTGCTTAGAATTACTCCATCTCTGACACGACATCATCAGGCCATGAGGTCAGACAGAGTCCACATCTGTTAGCGCATCGACCCATCTAGCATGAAGGTGACCTTGAATCTGATAGTGTCCAACCTCCTCAGAGACACTCGGAGGCACTTCTCATACTCCAGTATATCTTTATCTTCCCTCCGCTCCTGCTCTTGGGTCAGGGGTTTGATTTAAATTCTCAGCTGTATGGGGTTTGTTTAGCAGACTTAAGAGTTTTATTTGTGGATTGTTGAAGCCTGTGCATCATCACGGGCTCAGATGCATGTTCTTGATTATGGAGGCTTGAGGAACGCAGGAGCATGGAGATGTTTTTGCTCTGTGTGGAACATTTTACAATTATTTGGATCTTGAATATTGAAATATAGGCCAGTGTCCTCCCACACGACTCCCTGAATGAACCTGTGCTGATCAGATGAAGTCAGACTGGGCGTCTCATTTCATTCCCTCATCACTTTGTCTCCTGCTCTCTGTCCTCTTACTGTGAATCTGCCCTATGGCTCATTTTAATGGTGAATTTCCAACATTTGATTAACAAACAAAATCATTAATGAGATCTGTGGAACTGGACCTCAGACTGTTGGATCTATCAACACTTAATAAATGGAGATTTCTGATTCTTTATTCTAAGTGGATATGCTGTCTTCAAAGCAAATGAGCAGATATAAGCACATCAGAAATCTATATTATTATATAAGCTACTATGTCAACCGTATTACTTGGTGAGGGAATTGTTTGCTCTCAACATAATTCATAATGCATTTAATAGTTAAAATGGATGTCTTGTATCACATTACTGTGGTCGTTTTGTTTTTTTTTATAAAAATACTAAAACATTTGAGGCTGTGCTTTACAGTGATTCCATGAATTATTTATTAAACTTTCAGCACTTCAAAAAATATTTTTGTTCACCCAACCAAGAAGTTGAGTCTTACTGTCTGTAGACTGATTGGTTTGGCCCTCGGCCAACGTGAAAACCATGTTTCATTTTCTATCTTGTATAAAAGCTAAACCTAAAACATCAAAGGATTCTGTTTAAGGAGATTTTATAAGATTATGACTCATTTCTGGAGGTCTTACAGTAACACACGGGGGGTTTGATAGGATGTAGTGGAAATATGTAAATGAAAGCACATTTTTTATATTATTCTCAGGATGTGGTATGTGCAAAACTAGCTGTCAGAACTTCCTTGTTTTAAAGAATGTGAGGTATGAGGCTGTAGTAAATGCATTATCAACTCCAAGGTATGAGAAAACGTCACAGGAACGATTTATTGCAGAACACTTTGATCCTGTGCTGTTTTTATTCACTCAGTGTGTTTAACTGTTTCTATGAATGTATGAGAAACCAAATCATTTTGCTAATTGTTGACAAAAGCTTTATTGATAAAGTATTGATTACCATAAAATACTGTCAAAAACAAGAACTTAACAGCAGCCACATAGCAAGTGTCTTGCAATAATAAGCAGCGAATCACACTTACAGCTGTTATACAAGCTGAAGGTTATTGGCTAATAAATAAAGTTTGGTAAAATGTACCACCTCAGTTTTCTCTGAGGAATAAGAATAGAAAGTGTGTCGACACAGGAAGAATCTGCACCTGTTGAGACAGTCCATGTGGACTCTGAGGCAGGTCTGTGCGCTTGGCATTCATGTTGGTAATTCCTGCGGCTGTCAAATTCAACAGGAAAATGTGTGCAGAGTAAAATACATGTGTAAAAAATCCCTGCTCTAGTGTGAACCACTTTTATTATTGCAGTTTTATTAAATCAGTTGCAAAAATAACACACAAAGAAAAACACCATTACTAGAGAATTTAAACGGTACCAAATAATGCTAAGATGAGGAGACTTTTAAAGTTTAAAATGCTTTCATTTCAATTACCATGAAATTAAAGCACAAATCCACTGAAAAGCGACATGAAATTGTTACAGGAAAGTCAAAAGTAATATTATGTTATTAAGAATTAGCTGATTGGATAAACAACACACAAGAAATCTGTAAACAAAACAGCTAATGTTTCTATTAAAGATGTGATTGGCGTTAGACTTTATCCTTTATCTTTGTCCTTTATATTATCATTGATTTAATCTCCTGTACAGTATAATACATATAAGCCTGCATGCATCCCCATGCAATCCTACACACAGCATGCGTAGTGTTACATAAATGATCAGCCATCTGCCCATGGACTAACGCTGCATGTTTCTATAAGGTAATTGGATTCTATAGAGTGGACACACATGTTGCCTTGGAGGTAGCTGTGACCACACACACAGTCACACACTCAGATCACACTGTGGGCTTCTGTGGAGCTCAGAGAGCAGATGTAGAGAAACACACACACACACAGTTCAGGCAGGATTCAGTGTCTAAAGAGAGCTGATATACACACACAGATCATACATGTACATATGAACATACATACATCATACATGTATGTTCAATAGTAGTTCAATTGTATAAATGTTGCAAGTGATAGACATACAGGAGCAAGCACACTACAGACATATACGTGCACACAAACACATACGTGCACGTGCATTTATTTCTAAATGTGATTATTCTAAATGTGATTATGTCTGTAGGGTCAGTTTCTGCTCGACTGATTCTGTGACTCTGCAGCCTCTTTGGGTAGATATGCAAATATAGTGCTTCTGTTTTAAACACTTTTAAGCACCAAAGACTCATTTTCATTAGGCATATATGCTATTTTTATAATTTATTGTAATAAATGTTTGTTTGTTGAGCTGGAGAAATGAGTCATGATCTCATCTAATCTTTTTGAACAGAATCCCACAATGTTTTTGGTTTATCTTTTAGAAGAGATAAGAATTAAACATGGTGTTCAGGTTTGCTGAGGGCCAAATCAGTTTATGTACGGACAGTAAAACTTCTTGGCTGGGTGAATAAAAGTCTAATTAGTCATAAATAGTCATAGTCTAATAGTCATAGTGTTTTATTCATGATTAAACACTATATACATGAAATACACTATATACTATAAACACTATAACATTCATCCAAAGATTCTGCATATCACAGCACAACACCCCTAGCAACCATCCTTAGCAACATAAACAATACAGACATAGACATTTCAATACACAGACAGCCCATTGGTCGCTATAAGGTGTGGTCACGCTACAATTTTCCTCACTGACTTTCATTCATATGCATGTGAATGGAAATCACTGCAGCGGATAGTGTAGTGTGTCCGGTTCTTGCTATAAAATCTTAATTGTTAACGTTGGAAAATTGGAAATTTTTTGGTCATAATAAATGCAATGCAAAAGTTTGCAACAACATAAAACTGAATAAAACAACATAGAAAATCTTCATATAAAACATATTTTTACCAGCATCCTCGGGATCAATGGAACAATCTCAGTGGTTATTTACTGAAAAATCAGACAATACAAGAAACAGCAGGTGAGTCATGGTGACTAAATAACACAATGCTAATACATAAAACTGATGCTGTGCTATTCTGACAGATGAATCAATACTGAGACTGAAGAGAAATGTGATGTATAGTAACAAAATGTAATACAGAATATAGAAAGATACAAGATGATTATGACTGTAATAAATCTTGTAAATATGACTTTAAAAGGTGAGATGACATATTGTTACAGATTATGGTCTGAGGAATATTAAAACACTGGTTTTATAGAAGTATAAAGAGAACAACAGGGCACTGCGATCTGTATCGATGCCAGAAGTTGAGCTGGTTTAGTTGTTGAGTTAAAAACAGGAGGCCCGTTATTTAACTTTCTGTGGCCCTGATACATCTCTGACCTAGACAACATGCAGCAGTTTGGAAGCTACAGCTCTTGTGGTTTTGACACGTTTAAGAGCAAAAGCATTTTATGTTTGCAGAGATGCACAGCTACGCAAACCTGTCCTGCAAAGCTAAACCATGAACTTGATTCGAACACAACCACCAAGATGTTCAAAGAAAACTGGATCTCACAGCACAGAAGAGGAGCATAACAATAAAATATCGTACTGAAATAATCAAGTAAATCAGTGCATGAGTTTAGATGTAAATAGTTAAAGGAATCAACAGTAAGTAAAAGATATGATGATCAAATAAATGTGTGACGATTAACAGTAAAATATAAAATTCAAGATTTTTACACAATACTGTTATAAAAACGAATATTCAAAAAGAAAATTAATAAAATAGTGGTTAAGAACCAAAGTATAATATTTTGGTAAATCAAATATTGATTTTCTTATCTAATGGTCTATATAATGATCTTTGTTTCTAAACAAATGACTGTTGGCAGTATTTAGGAAGGAAGGGGATTCATTTGGGGTGTGTTGTGAATGATTTATAGTTAAATATGGTATTGCTTTGAATATTGTAATAGAAAGAACATGTTTGTTTTATGAATCAAAACAAAGTTTAAATGATGTGTGTTGTTTTTTATAGCAGAGCATTTGGATGTGGTGTATGGCCATATGGACCAGGAAGTGGCAGATGTGGGCTGTTGGCGGTCTGCACGTGTAAGGGTGGCAAATGATGACATCACTGTGCTGGTGGTCTCACCCGGCCGGATCATCTGCAGGAAAGAACAGATGCTTGTGTCCTGTTGAGGAAGTAACACATTATATGACATGATGTCTATAATCAGAAACAGCATCCTGGATAAATGACCATCTGGCTGAGATAAGGATACCAACTGTAACTGTAATGTATTATGGTAACAGTTTCTGGACATGTACAATGACAGTAATTTCCAGGGTTTTGTTATTCTATTGTTTATGAGTGGGGTGTGGACCCTCACAAATAACTGTGAGCATTTATGGTGTTTTAATACAGTGAGATACACATGTTTTCTAGCAATGGCTTTTATAGGTTTTTATTTTGTGAGTAAGTCTCATTATATGAGATATTATTTTTTTCACAAACCTTTTTATAGCTTCGAAACCTGCATTACTTTTAAAAAGACAAGAGCTCCTTCATATTAGAAGTGTTTCATATTTTTGTTCAGCAGATGGCAGTAAAGTCTAACTTTGTTGAACTTCGTACTGCTGTACATTGAGAAACGCCAATAAAATGAATAAACTTTTTCAGAATTAAATGCATGAAATGCATTTAATGGATTTAAACATTTAAAGTCATTTGTGTGTAACTCCAGCACAAAAAAAGTTTTAGAAAGTTTTATAAACTTAGAAAGTTTATAAACGTGTTACGTGAGAAACTCTCCGGAGCAGGAGGTGGCGCTGCTGCGTCAATAACGCGCCTGATAACAGCCGCTGAACAAGACGAAGCTAAGAGTCATGGCGGCGGAGAAGAAAGATGCTCGACCGGGAAAACCTCCAAGAAAAGAGTCTCAGCCTTTAATCATCGCTAAAACTCCGGCCGAGGAGCAGCGCTTAAAACTGGAGAGACTGATGCGCAACCCCGTGAGTTTGCGCTGCAGGAACTGCTGCACAAACACGGAGCAAAACGCCTTTAATGCACGTGTGTTTCTCTACAGGACAAACCTGCACCCATCCCAGAGAAACCAAAGGACTGGAACCCACGAGCTCCACCTGAGTTTGTGCGAGATGTGATGGGTTTGTGTGTTTTATTTACTCCCAAACGTGCCTTTGGCTGGTTAATAGATGCACGAACACAACGTTGTGCAAACGTTGCGCAAACGTTGCGCGTGTCTTGACCGTGTCGTCTGATGTTTGCTCCTGAGGTTCGAGTGCCGGAGCCGGCAGCGGGGAGTTTCACGTGTACCGACATCTGCGGCGTCGGGAATATCAGAGGCAGGATTTTCTGGAGCGCATGTCTGAAAAGGTGAATGTTTTACTTTATATGTGCATGTACAGTTTTGTTCATATGCGCTGTCGTGTGTTGATCTGAAGCACAGAAGCCACAAAAGTGTGTTTTGCAGAAGAGCTGTAATGGTTAAAAGGTTTATGTTTAATGTTTATTAAATGTTTTGTGTGTTAAAAACATTTCATGGTCTCTCCAATAGCTTACACCTTTTTTTCTGTAACAGCAAAAGTTGGATGAGGATTATCTGAATAAGGTTGAAGAAAACCAGAAGGCTTCTGAGGAACGAACAGCCAAACGCAGAAAGAAAAGGTTTGCGAAATGCTGCTTTATATTTGTTTCTAATCCACCAGTCACAAACTCTGCAGGACCAGGGTGTTTGTTTTCTGTTCAGTCACAAAGACCTTGTGTGTCATTTAAGGGACAAGTTGAAACAAAAGAAGTTGATGGCCAAGAAAGCCAAGCTGGAGAGCCAGAAACAAGAAGAAGAACAAGAAGGAGGTTTGAGAAGATTGTGACATTTCTAATTACGTTAACATGTACATTATACACATACACACACGCATATGCGCATGTTGCATATATTGCATGCAGTATGTAAATTTAACATTAATTATTAAACTTCTAACTAAGACACTAATAGAACTTATTCTGAAGTGTTAAGGAAGTATTTGTTGTTTATAGTGTTGTAGAAATTTATACTGTAATTGTCATGCTCACAAACTTACAAATTAAACCATTATTCATAGCTCTATTGTTTCTTAAGAAAATAGTTTTAACACATCAGATTTTTAAAGGATTATGAGGTTAATCAAGACAAATACTTCATTGGCAGGCCTCATTTTTAATTTCTTTTAACGTTGATCTGTGTTGATGTGGCGGTGATGATGTGATGCGGTAATGATGTGATGGTGGTGATGTGTAAACCGCAGGTGACTCAGAGGAGTCGTCGCCGCCCTCTGCGACTGAAGCAGAAGAGAAGGAAGATGATGCAGAGGTTCCCAGCTTCATCATGGGTCACAGGTGACAGAAAGTGAGGTTCTGACGTCTCCATCATACATCTGATGCCTGAAACAGTGAAGATTTACTGAGGAGTGTTTCCTCTCAGTCTGTGTTTTCCGAAGCGTACTGTTACTGTCAGACGCTAATCTTTTTAAAACACAGTTTCCATGTTTTGATTTTTCTTGATATTGTTTAAGGTGATCAGATTCAACTCTGAATCTTTTCCGTTGTAAATATGCATTTTTAATAAACGGCAGTAAATGAGACTTGAAGTTTGCTTCTGTAAGATGTTTTCAAATATTAAAGAAATGTCTTGGTATGTTTTTAATTGCTTGTCGTGTGTGATGAGTGTAAGCAGTCTAAGAAGGGCAACCCATGTAAATATATGAAATGCTCTTCTAATAGCTGCTATGAACATATATTTCCAAGAAGCCAAAACAAGATGGTCCAGTTCAAAAGTTTAAAGAAAGTTGCAAGTTTTTCTTTAATGTAGAGTTTTGCTTTCCTGAACATCAGTGAATGTTTGTGGGGTTTGTAACTGTTCAATAGAACAGAAGAATTCTCTCAGTATTCTTTAACATCTGTGAGTTCATTCATTTGTGACTTCGGGTTTTCACATTTAGTACAAGTACTTCAGTTTATTGTACAGCTGATAATAACACATCAGTCCACAGATCTTTATCCTGTAAGGGTTTGTAAAACACAGCAAACAGATATCAGTGGTTTCCTTTGTGTCCTTCTCTAAACAGTCTAAACAAGTTTTCTGAGGGTCTTACGCTTTTATTCTGTACTTACAAAAAACTAAAAGGCAAAACAATAACACAAACACAACAGGATGGTTCCACATTTAATGTAAAGGATCTAAATCCACAATAATGTCAGTATCAACAAACCAATTAAACTCTTCTGGTATAAGAGTGTATAATGACTCATTAGTCACAATTGCATCCATTTATTGTTTATACAGTATCACATTATTCTCATACCTTTATAATGTGCAGTTCTTTGTAATCTTACCCTCCGCCCTGTGCTTTAGCTCACTAAAACCTGCTAATGTTTAGTTTATAGTCTGATTCAGTACAATAGATTTTTGGATATTGTTGAATTCCTATAACGTCACCATCTCAACTCACCCGTCCAGTCTTTGTCTGTAATGTGTGTTCTGAGCTTAATATAGTCACATACGCTCGCCCTGTTTCTGTGTGTGCAGAGAGAAATTTAGAATATAGAGATTTAAGCATAAAGGTTTTATTCTTCATGTCTAAGCAGGCCTGGTTGAGCTGGTTTTATCACTGTGTTTTGGTTTCACAGACTTTCTAAAGTGCTGATGTGTTTTTTTTCCAGTAAACAAATATTATGGAGGTAATTAAACATGTTCAAGGGCTATAAGGAGTTTTTCTTACACTGTTAATAAATAACATTCTCTAATGACTCTTTTATTGTGAGTGATGCTTGTATTACTTAGACTGTGGGGCAGATGTTTTGTGTGGCCTCCACACCCCTGCTTTTGATGCCCTGTGTCTTGTCAGGTATTTGTTTTGTGGGAATAAAGTCAACAGTATGCGAAGGGCTGTTTACTTTATTAGTCACTCAACTGTCTTTAAGTCGTATTTTCCATTAAAATGACCATTGTTCAGTCACATAATGACCAAACTGACCTAAATGAAAACATGCCCCTTTATTCAAGTTTTTAAAACGCTTCTCCCAGGTTGCATGGTAACAGTGCAGTAATGTTTTGGCATGTCAAGACACTGTTTTGCCCAAAGCACCTCCTAGTTTCAGGCTGGAGTTCACACACCCTGATGAGAATCTCCCTCCCTCTGCAGCTCTGTGAGGCGTTTATAAGCATAAGCCCAGGATCTGACTGCTGTACACCTGTGAGATTTCATCCTGTCCTGGACTTGAATCAGAAGAAACAATGTTTTCTGGCTTGAAGATGAAAAGCGATGCAGTCACCAGACTGCTGGCCCTGTTAACCGTCTGTATCTGCGCCGTTCAGAGTAAGTGCATTTTAGCCTAAATTCAGTTGTTAACTCTTAATTTTGTTAATATGTCTTTATGTAACTTACTGTGAGATCTGCTTTCTATGTTACATAACTATGTCTGTTATTCTGTAATGTGTCCGTTTTTCTCATGTTAAATTTCTGTCTTATTGTTCATTAACATTTATGTACCACAACAACAAATTTTCAGCAGCAATATTTCATCAACAATGGCTATGTTTGTTTTATATTCTTTATAAATGTTCTGTATCTTTGTGTGTTTTCCTTTAGTAAAAGTTTGCCCGTGCGTGTTCACACACTGACCTTTAGACTGTAGCCTATATATACAGTATATATATATATATATATATAGTGTCTGTATTCTAAATACATTCTAAATACATACTCTGCCGTATGAATATGTGATATTATAAAAACATGGAAACAAAACAACTTACACCTGACTTTCATTGTGTGAACAAAACAACAAAGTTTCATAAAATACAGTTTATTGGCGTTCCACAGAAAAACAGTGATATTGGTTTGGACATGATGGTTAGTAAATGATGGAAAATGTGTCTATTTGGGTGAACTAGCTCTTTAATTCAAACGAATGATCCGCTATCACACTCCGAAACCCCCTGAGAATAAACAGAAACACGTCTAAACCTGTTTTTACTGTTTCTTGCTCAAATTTCTACACCTGCACCATCATAATTAGTGCAGTTGGGTTTGGTAGATGTTACACAATCTGTTTTCCCTTTGACAGGTGCCAGTGAATGAAACAGGTTGAAGCCATTATTATTCTGTAACTACTTATAGGATTGAATGAGGATTAAGCTGGAATAATGGAGACATAATACAAATTGCTCTGTAAACTTTTGCCGCTCTTTGTTTCTACAGGTCAGACAGTTCCAGTCCTCACGCCTTTAGATTTACAAGCCAAAATCACCACCAACAGTGTCATACTGCAACAACCGCACTGTTACTTTAATCAGACGTGTCCAGACTGTCAGATATGGCTTGTGGCTTCACTGGCATCAGGTAAAATGTTGTATTAGAAATGAATAGGGGAATTAATAGAAATTAATAGATTATTAATTAATTAATAATTAAAGGGCTTCTGCTTGATTTTTAAAAGGGTTCTTTAGAGGAGAAAATGGTTATTTTAAGAACTTTTGACTAAATGGTTTATTAAAAAAAGGTTTAATTGAATTCACGTCATGTATAAAGTGCTTATACAATACATATTTCATAGCTGTTTTACAGTGAATGGTACAGATTATGCAAACTGGCTAATATTGTGTATTAGCACTAAGCATCTGAAATGCTGGTTATTGTGATTATATGATCATATTTTCAGGACCTGATAAGAACTGTTGATAGATTGCAGTTTCCTGTATGACATCACTGTGCAGATCCTATTAAGAACCGTTGTGTAACTTGCCTGTCTGCCTGTCAGACTGTAAAGTTCATATACTTTAAATGTTCAGGTAATGTTTTGTCAAGCCAGCATTCAGAAACACTTTGTATATTTTTCTCTCTTCTCTCTCATACAGCAACTAACACCTTCACTGCAGACAGCACCAATCCAAACATCCTCAGCCTGTCACCGTACACGACAGCCTTTAATAACGGATCCAGAAACTACTTTCTGAATCCAGTCGGACCTCTGTCAGCCTTCCCATGTAATGCTTCCTCGGATGCTCTGTACTTCCAGGTCGGAGCGGACGGAAACTGTTTCACTACCAACTGTAATGGAATATTGCCTGTCGGATCTACTGTTAGGTAGGACCGAAAACTGAGCAGAGCTACATTTTAATAATGTGTACGATAATACACTTAATTATAATCTTATTGTATGTGTGTACAGTAATTGATAAACTGATAAATTGTAACTATGAAAACTGTAGGTACTGTAACTTCTATATGTTAAAGACATTATGCTAAGTCTATATATATATCATATACTGTATGAGCACTGACAGAGGCCACACACACACACACACACACACACACACACACACACACTCTTTCAATTCTTTAAATAACTATAGGTCAACTGTGTTTGCCCTGCAGCTTCAAGTATCTTCTGGTCAATGGAAGCACTGTTATTAATCAGACAGACTGGTCTGCAAACATCACTCTTATCACCCGTAAGAGTTTATATCAGGTTATCTGAGTAAACATCTAACATCTGCTGAAGAACATCAGAATGAATAAGATCTCAACACTGTGTTCCAACAGCTCAGAACCCTCAGAGCATTAATGACGGCCTCAGCGGAAGATCTGCTGCTATGATTGTCATCACCAGCATCCTAGCAACCGCCGCAGCTCTGCTCTTACTCTTCTTCTTCATCATGCTGTGTGTTGCCTGGTGAGTACAGTGTGTCACATACACTAATATAACACACATGCATACATTAACCAGTGAAAGCGCTAAACAAAGTGCTACAACCAGTTTTGGTTCTTTAAAGAATCTTTCTTTCCTATGGATGTGGGTGGTTTTATTACACACACACACACACACACACACACACACACACACACACACACACATACAAACAAGATTTTTTCTTGAAAGTCACATTCCTAAAAGTACAGGATATTTACAGTGATGTCACAGAGAATCTTTATTTGGTTCCCCAAAGAAACATTCGGTCAACTGTTCCTTAAAGAGCCATTGCTCTTTAAGGCACAACTGTTCTTCACCTTCTTCACTATAAAGAACCTTTTGTGGTACAGAAAGTTTCTATGGGTGTTAAATGTTCTTTATGGACCATATAGCTAAAAATGATTTTCTATGGCACCTTATCCTACAGTGTATTTGGACACGTCAGATGTACAAAACTTATGAGGGTGAAAAAATAATGCATGTAATGACTTACATAACAAATTAAATTAAAGTAAATTCTCTATTTCAAAAATAATTAGTTATTAGCGATGGAGAAAGAAAAGAATGGTTATGAACAAGCAACATTATGTAATAATTTGCATTTACATGTCTTGCCTGTCAAAGCTAATGCCATTTAATTCTGTTTACATTCAGCTGTCACAAAACAGATTCTAAGCCAATCACAGTTAAGAGTTCTCTCCGAATGCCCCACTATGACACCCACAACCTGCAGGACCGGGTTCATCCCTACGACAACCCTGCGTATGAACTGGAGAGGAAAAAGCAGTGCTCTGGACTGCAGTAAACACAGCCCTGATGCTGCTGACTCTATAACATCACTGCACGACTGTCACACAGCCAACACCAAATCTGGGTTTTAATTATGTTTCATTAAGTCAGACAATATTATTAGGGAAAATAACATTATGTTTTGAATCTTTTGAGAAAAAACAGAAATTTTAAAATGCTATTGTTATTTAAAATGCTATTGTTGTTATTAAAAAAGTTATTAGCTGCATGGCAATATAATCATGTTTGTAATATTGCTGGCAGTCTATGAAATATTTGGCTGGTTTGTTTTGGATCAAATGCACCATTGCGCTGTTGTCACTAGATGGCGCTGTTTAGTAGCTCTGCAAATATGTACTTTTTGACAGGCGTGGTTTTTAAGTATTTATGTTTTTACAACTAACTAATAGAAATGGTCAATATATAATAGATGTAGGATAGTTATATTTTGGAGTACACAGGATATTTTAAACATAATCCACATTTAAACCTCAAATGCAAAAGTCTTGGTTCAAAAGTGATTTTCATTTATTTTTTAGATGTTCAATATTTTCTTTTATATCAACAATTTTGAAAATGTAAAGTTTGTTTTGCCCTCAGAAATGTCATGGAAGGCTGTAGACAGGACACACACTGGAGAGATGATCTATTGCAGACTCACACGCCTAATGTTATTTAAAAAACATTGAATAATGTCAATTGTCTTATTATATTCAATTATATTCTTATTGTATTCAATTGTTTATTATTATAAGTTGTATTTAAAGGTATGTTCTTATCTGAAGTACAGTTACAATCACTCACAGTGTTGCCACTGAGCTCTTATACTCCTAATGTTATACTTACTCTTTACTAGGACTGAGTCTTTCTGTGATTGGACACGGCCAATGTGTTTTCCTGCCTAGTATACCATATTTACTGGGATAGGCTCCGCCCCTTCCATGGTTTGTCAATGTAAATATTTTAATGGTATTTGCTGTTACTGTTGGCCTGACCTTGATAAGCTTGTTCAGGTGTGTTTGATCAGACTAAACTGAAGGCTAAAGTGCCTTTTTAAGCAGGAGTTGACTAGCCCTGCCCTAAATTATAGAAACGAGTGCTAGGTGAAAACATCTTCGTTGCTAAGTCTTAGCCAATCAGCATCCAGAATGGACAACAATGGTCAGGAACTGCACATATATCTATCTATATGTAAATATAGACAATATATACATACTACATATTGGGTTGTAATGGTATGATTTCACAAGATGATGGTCGTATCAGAAAACATGTGTGGATATGTTTTGTGGATATGTATTAAACAATATTTCTTTTCAGTAACATTGACCCATAAAAGAATAAAGTTTGTTGACTTTTCAATGAAAGTAGTGATGTCTCTTTTATGGAAAACTAAAAAACAAATAAAAATAAAGCTATACATCACCATTATGTGTTTGATGATTTAAGACAAACGTTTGATAAAAACAGTGATAGTCAAATAAAGGCATTTACAATTTTATCAAATGTTTTTTTAAACATTTTATTTATGAAACTTTATTTTTGGCAAGGCGATGCACATCAGAAGTTAAAACATGGTCAAACTTAAATTGTATCCGACAATGTTTTTTTCTCAAATAACACTAGAAATGTTTCTTTTTAACTTTTATTTACGTGTAGTGTTATTTATTTATGTACTGGTGTGTTTATGAAGACTGAAAACACCATTAGTGTCACGTGTACTTCAGCGGTAGATAACATGGCACCAGTCAGATACATGCAGAAACAGCGGATTATATATTATTGTGTCACAGACACATCACATTCATCACATGTCTTTGATAAATCACGCTGCACGTCCGGTCCTCTGGTCTCATCTGGACACGTCCTGTGGTACAGCCCATCTCATCTGTATTACTGGATCAGTGAGTCACGCTGTGCCCTGCACACACACACACACACACACACACACACTATATCACTGCCTGTGGATTGCTGGTATTTATGTACAAAAACACTATGTTATATAAAGAGAAACCTCACAGGACTATTCACAATATTGCCATGTTACCTTGCTTGGGAATCCTGTAGATTCAAGGAACTCAAAACACCTATTCAGACCCCATTCGTTGTAAACACCTTTCTTGTTGAAGCATGAAGGGGCACGAATGAGGGTCTCCGTGTTTTTCTGAGAGATCTGCCCACAGTGACGGCACTTCTGATGCATTATAATCCTGTGTTTTCAGAGGTGACGTTACGTGTGACTCAAAGGCCATAATCAAACCTTTTCTATTTCAGTTGAACCCTCTGCATGCGTTCAGAAACTTTTTTAAGAAACATTTTAAGTCACACGGTCACAGAAACTTCAGGAGTAATTCACTCAGAGATACAGCTGCAGTCATAAATGTAACCGTGTAAAATACAGCAGTTACCTGCAATGACCAGTTGCTGTCATTTTGACCACATAATGGTATTGAGGAAAGGCTCAGCTATATATTATATGTATATTATATAGCTATATATATATATGCATGGCTCAACTGTGAAAGGTTTAAATCTATTAAAAGTTGAATGGCAAGTTCCCATACTGTAAACTACAAACTTAAACTTTCTGTTTTCATGACAGGGTGATAAATGACCTTTTTTTCTTCAAAATAATGTCCAACAGATGTTTCCCTTTACAGAAATAACTTTAAAAACTTTAAAACACACACCAATAAACTTTGACTTTATGGTAGCGCGTGAATTTCCCCTAATTCCCTCAATTTCCCCATTTCCCTGAATTTCCCCATCATTTCCCTGAGTTTCCCACACGTTGTGACGTGTGTTACTGCACGAGTGGCTTCACCCGCAGACGGAACTTCATTTCCCGGGATCCCGTCGCGTCACGCCTCACCTGTCGTCCACGCGCGACGCGACGCGACAAACTACAACCACACGCCTGCTGCAGCCCGCGCGTCTGCAGTTTACAATCGCGTTGATTATGCCGCCCGCGTTGTCGTTTTGTCRCGTCGCTCTGTCTACACAGCGCGTTCATTCCTCCTACAAATAAGCCACGGGGATCATAACGCGCGTCAGACGCGTAGCTCTCGGCGGAGGCTCGCGGTGTCGCGTCTCATAGGTCTGTTGGGTGACCGGGGTCCAGCATGTCCAGACGGAGCTCGCTGTTCATCAGGATCGTGGAGGGCAAGAAGCTGCCGGTCAAAGACATGTAAGCGTCGCATTTACTCTCTGCTTGTATCTGAAGCTGCACAGAAACAGAAATTTAACATAACAAATGTAAAATAACAGGGATTTATAAAACATATAAGCATATATCTGTTATGTTTATGGATGTTTTTTATGTTTTGCTTTTGGCACAAACATATACACTGAACACGACTATAAGACCTTTATTTATTCTCTACACTTTTATTTTATATCTGTTTTTATATATTAATATTGAATATACTATTGAACATAATATGTGCTATTCAGTAATGATACAGAAGCCTATTTATCATTAGTTATTTCTTACCCTAATGCTCAAGTTATTTTGTACATTGTATTTCCAGCAAATGTTGTTGTTTACTTTATATGCACAATACCTTTATATTTTAAGCTCACAGAAAAGTTTGGCTTGATGTTTCTGTTTGTGTTTTTAATAACACTCATGCAGTGCTCAGCTCATTGTTTGCTGTTTACTGGCACGAGGTTGCAAACACATGACCAGCAACAATTGATCCGTTTCTGTTTTTCTGCTTGAGTGTTTCTCCCTCAGTCAGACAGAAAATGATTTTGTGAAGTGATACTCAGCATTTCAGCTGTGTGGACATCAGATCAAATGTTCTCATGCTGTCTGTGTGAAGTAAACTAAATTCACTTCCCTGTTCAACTGCCTGAAATAAGTCAAACCGAAGTGGTTATTGGTGGTCGGTCGTGTTTGAGAGTGTGAGTGTGTGTTGAACTCAAGAGGCAGATTTCCGTGGCATGTTTGCATTGACACCGTGACGTTGGCAAACAGTGACAGATTGTAAATATTCTTCGCAAACAGCGCAGCTATCTTGTTTATTTACACGTTCTGTGGTTGAGCGATTGAGACCAGTAGCCATCTGCTTGGCTTACCTCAATTTTCTTAAATCATTGCAAGACATAGTCAATGCAAGAGGATTTAACACTCTTTGATCACATTGAAATGAAGCAGCCATTTCATAATCACCCTAAGGATGTTAATACAGTATCAGCACTTGTTTTCTCTGAGGTAAATATTGATTTACTTATTCTGACACGTAGCTCTTTCCATTCTGGTTGGATTTTGGACCTAAAACTACTCATGGACATATTTTTTGACATAAATTGAAGGGGTGACTCAACACATCCAGGGCTTGAGTCAGGGCAGTATTGGGACATGGGTTGGGCCAGCAAGTTACCAACAAGCAACCATCCAGAGCTCCATAGTAATGTCTTAGCAATGGCCCAGAACACTATAGCAACCACATAGCAACATGTTGAAGCACAAAAAACTAAATCTGCCTATATAATAATCTAGGAGAGCAGCTTTTCCAATTCCTGCAGCATCACAGTTTCATTGTTAGAATGAGTCTCAGTTACTGGCATCTGACACGCTTGTGTACTCCAACAAAAGATGATACTCTGAAGAACCAGTTTCACAAAATAAGAAAGGAAAGCGTTGTACAAGACAGAGCAGACAGATGATGTGGCTCGCTGCTCGTTTGAGAAGGTCCATGCCACAGCCGGGCCTGGATTCTGTCAAGTGTGTTCATGTACTCCTGACTGGATCTAACACAGAAGTGAAGCCTTAAAAATAACAAAGGAGGGAAGAAGGCAGAGAAAACGAGGGAGGCATCTCTCCTTCTCTTGCTTCTTTTCTCATCTTAATCCTCCTTCTGCAGGTGGCATGAGGTTGATAGTACGTGGTTCAACTGCCAAGCCGCAGCGCTGTTTGATGTAGCACCTGATTCTGACAGCCACAGTTTTCCCCATTACACTGATAAAAACAGGCTAAGATGAATCACTCATTCTCCTGACACACACACACACACACACACACACACACACACACACACACACACAGAAATACTCATACACCTCAGCAGAGTCGCCAGGGGCAGCCATTACCTCTGAATCCATGAAGGAATTTCAATATCCTCGTGGTGACATCAGACTGTCCTCTGCACTCGCTCTCTGTCAACTCACAGCTCATCAGAGACACGCTGCAATGAGCAAATCATTTTCACATATTTAAAATGCTCACCACACACACACACACACACACACACACAGGCACGACCACAAGGAATTAGTTATTTATTAGAGAGAAAAGAGAACACAGGATTATATGTCTGTCTCTTACCGTGTGACTGTGATTTAAGTCATGTAAGGATGTAAGAGGTGTGTATGTGTAATTAGATAATACGTGTGCTCATATTTGCTCTGCATGTTTCAGCACTCTTTCACAGTGCTTATGTGAATTCATTTCTCTCGCCCTGACCCGTCTGCAGCCGCTGCTGTGAGTCAGGCTCACACTGGTGCTCTGTTTCTCTGCTGCTCTGTATCCTGGACTGAGTCTAAAGCATCCGCTGAACAGAACGGCAGAGGAATCAGCCAATCACAGTGAAGCTGACCTTTAACCTTTCACTGTCATGTGTCACTGTTGTACAACATTACAAGACTGTAGTGATTTACACATTTCAGAGATGTGATCTCATATTTTTATAATAATTTGTAATGTAATTTGTGCTTGTAAACAGTTTGTTAAACTGTTTAAACAAACTGTTTCATTTTGCTTTTGTCAGACCAAGCGACATGCAGACAGTTCCTGTTTTTAAAAACCATGTTCCCTGTATGAGGGTCTTGAAGTAGCATTTTTGTTCTAAACTATTAGTTTTTGGTTTAATTAAAGCTCCAGTATAAATTCTTATGAACTAGTGGCTGCAAAGCTTGTTGCTGGACTTTAATGTAAACAGGTTTATTAGTGAATTCCCTGAAAAAACCTTATAATAACAATTAAAACCTTAATCTGAAATACTCAACCATAAATATATATCATTCTATATTTATCTATATCTGTATATATATATATATATATATTGCTGATCTGGAGAAGCACAGCATCCTAATTAGCATATAATTAATTTCTTCATTATAGAAGTTTATCATTACATTATTAAATATTGTTATAAGAAAAGAAACTGGCAGTAAAATGCATCTTTATTGTTCATTCACTTGCAGAACTGGAAGCAGTGATCCGTACTGCATTGTGAAAATTGATAATGAGGCCATAATTCGGTATGTATGATTATTTTCTGCCATTTAATTTTAGGCTCTGCGGTGTTGACCTGTGTTGCTATATAGCGTATAATAAGCTAATTATCGTAAATTGAATTGGTTTTCCGCAAAGCTGAACTAATTTCATTTTCGACACATAATTGAAATTCCTCCCACACTAAAGGTCACACAAAACAAAAGTCTCAGTCTACAGGTTTGTGTCTTTTGAGGTGAAAGTCCAGGACAGATTTATAGAGGTAAAAGATAGGAATGATTTCTCAGAGATCTGAGAAACATACAAATATTTTACAACATACAGGACTCCAGAATTCCTTGCTGTCCCCCCGAAACCAAAACACAAGCTACATATGGAATTAATAGGGGTACAGAATTTAAAAACCAGGTTATGATATACTCAGAGTACTGCTAAAAATCTCTGTTACAAAAGCAGTCTGAGGTGTCACTAGAATTTTATCAGCTGAACGTAAAAAGATTATTATACTCTTATATTGTATTTATTCCAGCATCTACTGTGACTCACGGCATCACATTGCCTATAAAATGATTATTTTCAGCGAACAGAAATCTTTAACAATTGCATCATTGATATCCACAGCAAATGAGACACACTGGCTTTGAATGTTCTCTGAACTACAATGATTATTTTGTCAGCAAGTCAAATTCATTTCTCAGAATATCAAATCGCCAGATAAATAAATGTTGACTACGGCGAGACAAATACAATACATTACATGTACAAAACACATTGACACAAACTGACAAAAAATCTTTGTTTAAATGTCTGGTTAGATATTGGCTTTTGCATGCTAACCATTTGTCTGTCCCTGTGGCTAAAGAAAAAACTGCTGTCTGGTGGTATTGATGTTTAATTGTGTTTATACCTATTCTCCATTTATTTGACAGAGGTAGATAGTGATACTTACTGTATAGAGCAGTTAGGCGTATAAAATTGCACATATTTTACACTACTGTGTATGGGTTATTGAACGCTGAATGTGTTTTTGGTTAGCATCACATGAGTGTTAAGCTTTATGATTGAGATTTTCATCCACGACTCAGGACAGCAACAATCTGGAAGACGCTGTCTCCATTTTGGGGTGAGGAATACAATGTCCATCTTCCTCCCTCCTTTCGGACGGTGTCATTTTACATTCTGGATGAAGATTCTCTCAGGTCTGAATCAAAACAACATCATACAGACTTAAAATACCACTGAGATTAAAGATGAAGTGTGTGACGTTTAACCAATGCTGAAGCACAGTTTCATGTGCAAACACTTTGTTTGAGAGATTTCGTTTGATTTTGTTTGATACATTTGAAATAGCAATATTGTCTCAACCAATGGCGTCAACTTGGGTGGGACTTCCTGTTTAACAGTAGTCATAACAATAACATGTTTAGAAGCGTAGATGTAAACATTGATTGTGCTGTAATCACTGAGACTGTTGACAATTTGTATGGTAAACATTAACATGGGTAAAAAATTCCACAAAACCTGAGCCATATCTAAAGACCATAATCGAAAATCTTTGAGGGTGAACTTCTTACCCAGAACACCCTAGCAACCACCCAAGCACTACTCACAATATCTTTTAATGTAAAAAATCGTGCCATAAGATGTACAGAAATCATTCACTTCATCTTTACTGGCATAAACTGTGATTAACTGTAACAGCATGTGTGCTGTGTTTCACATAAGCCATATAAATGCATGCAAAACTGTGCATTTTACTGTTTAAATACTGACACTATACAAATACTGACACTGTTCCTAATACTGACACTGTTTTAATACTGACACTGTTTACAGTCGAGATGATGTCATTGGGAAAGTGTCAATCAGTCGAGAGATGCTTGCTGCCAAGCCTCAAGGTAAGAGAAAAATTATTTCCTATAAACTATTTCACAGTTTCATCTGTGATGAAATTTACAAGCAAGATTCATGTATCTTCCAGTATAATGGCAGTAATGACAGTAATCAACACCATTAATCACAATCATGTGATGTGATTGTGTAATCATGTGATTTCCTACCTCATAATAAGTTAATCCAGCTCCACACAGTTAAATCACAAACTTCCTCTTATCACGTTCAGTTAGTGATGTTGGCAAAGGCAGAATCGCTGTTGCTTATATTCAGAATCAGGGATTAAACATAAATGATTGTTTTTAACACAATCATCAAGTTTCTGTATAAAAATCTGGTTTTGGTCTAAAATGTTGCTGTTAGCGCCATTTACTGTCAGTTTATCTTGTAGTTAAAAATCACAAAACAAACTGCAAACACTGACTTCAGAAGATGGATGGGAAACCCTCTTGTACCGTCACGACACTTTGTGACGGCTGAGGTGATCTTCAGATGTTCTGGTGAGTCATTGTGGTTGTCTGGGCCTGGAGCTCACGTCTGTTATGCCTGAGGGGCAAGACCCTGCAGAGTCCTCCATTATCGTCACACAGAATGAAAGAGTGCTTCACGTATTGTAGTCGCTGTGATGTGTTGATGTCGAGTCACACTCACACAGACCGTGGTGGAATGAAAAAGCTAAATCGCACTTTTCATTAGCGCTGCGTCGTTCACTGTGTGGTGTTTTATACAGATAAGGTGTAACAATGAATGTTTACATATGTGGCTCAGCTTGTTAATGTTAACAATAGCCTAAAACACGTTGGAGAGCTAGTTGTCCCTGTTAAATGTTGCCCAGCAACCACAGTCCCGTTTCGTGACCAATATAAATGCAGCGACTGTGGCGAAGCTCTGTTCTAGCAGCTACTGCATTTCTGTAACACATTAAGCCGTGATGCACATGTGGAGAATCATTGTTCGATTCTGGCTCGCAACACATTTACACAAACATTATGGAAATTACGGCACAGCGGAAACTTGCATTTACATGTAACTGTACTGTAAACATAAAACATTGTCTAATGGTTGTAATCACCCAACATTATAACCACAGCAATTTTAAAGTCAGGACCCATAGTCTGTTCACACCTAAAATGTTCAGTTAAACACATTCATAAAATATATGATGTTTAACATACAGCTGTGTGGAGCTGGATTTTTGGCCAATCAGAATTCACTGTGGGCAGGGAGGGCCAATCAGAAATAGACAGTTAGTCACTTTATTCCACCTTGTTGTATATGCCATGATGTAAGACCATAACCTTAATGCTGCTGTTTATGAAGAAGTGAATCTGACAGTAGCTACAGCACAAGTTAACCTTCATTGACTTTTCATTGACCCTGTCTTTTTCTATCTCTCTCTCTCTGCCCCCAACCTCACACTCTTTGTAGCAATAATGCACAAATGGCCTCACATAACCCTTTCCTCTAAGGGATCTAAAACACCATTAAGTGAAACGACATGTTCTACAGAGCACAGAAATAGCCGTGTGCTCCTGTTTGCTCTGGTTTGACAGGGTGTGAACATTCAACATAGCTATAAATCAAACCATAGTGTGAGCACTGATAACAGCGTGAGATGAGCTGGAATTAGCTGACAGGAACATGGTGGTTAATTATGCAAATTGGTAAATATTGACATTCAGATTTTGAAGCATAACATATGGCAGAAACTTGTGGACGGGTTCTTGTAATTTGTTTGAAGTAATTCTGTTTGAAGTAAAGACCCAGATTTTTTTAAAGGTTGACCCCTTTGTGTGCTCGTGAGTGGGCCACTCTTTTGAACATATTTATCAGGCCTTTAACTGTCCAAAGACTGTCAATCAAAGTGTTTTGCCTTTATGTACATCATAAGGTTTCTCTTCGTCTTTTCATAGTTCTGTTTTCTTCATTAAATAAATTTGCTCAGGTGTTTGTGGAAAAATTCCTCAGCATCAATGTCACTTTTTTTGTTATTTAGTTTCCATTATTTTGGTCTGGATGATTATTTTCAGAGTTTCAGTTTCAGAGACTCTTAGAGTTTCAGTTTCAGAGTTAAAGACTCTTTATAGCTTAAGTTTAACTTAAAATATAAGATATAATAACTTATAAAGACAACAAAAGTGTTTCCTTGAAATCGAGAGGTCTAGATTCAGTCTCTCTTTTAACAGAAATCAATAAAACTGAAGTAAAACACTGTAAAAACTAAGCTAGGAAGTATGTGAATCTTCAGATGCTACAGTCTGGTTTAATATAACACTAATAAATTGAAAGCAACGGAGGAAACAGTTTTTCTCCATTCTCCTGATTAGAAATGCTGTGCTTGGCCAGTCCCAATTTATTTTGGGCTACTCAACAGAGCAGTAAAGGAAAATGGGCTTGACGAGTGATGTGCTGGAATACTAATCGAGAGGAAAAACTGTCTACCAGTCCACCGGGATAAACAGTCCTTATCAGGGAAAGCCAAAGGAAAGCCTTTAAAATTCACAAAGCAATGCAGTGACTGTGGAATTGTTTGATGGGTTTGTGGGATTTTTGCCTGCGTGTGACAAGCTCTCAGTTAAACATCTTCAAGCTTCTTTGTATTATATTTATATAAAATATAAATCTTAGTTTTGGGAAAAATTGCAGTATTCACAGTTAACTGTACTGTTAAACAGATGTGTTAATATTAATAAGGACTCTAGCTGTTAACATCTTTGGCTAACAACCTACACAACATTTTCTTCAAACTCTTCATCATAGTATTTGATTTAATAGAAGATGTCTTCATACTGACTCTTGTTAGTAAATTATGACTCTTGGTGCAATTAGATGCCACCATGTGCCAAATATGACCTATTAAAGTACATTTTCAACAGGACGAGTCGTTCTAATGTAATGTTTTACGTCAGTAATCATTGCCACAAGATTATGCTAGGAAATTACAGCAATATTAATTTAATTACCCTAAGCCTCTTAAAGTCACATTTACTGTGAGGGGGAATGATGTTTATTTTGTTTATCGCAGATGTTTATTTTTTGTTTATCTCAATCTGCTCACTGTGTGCATGTTTGTGAGCATGTCTGTTGACCTTCTTTTGTCAGGTCATGTGAGAACATTTGTCTATAGCACATACAGTAATATTATAGAGCATTTGTTCAGGTTGCACTGGATTTTGTCTCAGTCTCTCTATAGCTCCATTGTGCCACTTTATGATCTGGAATTGCTGTAGGGTTTTTGTCCTTGAACTCTGTCCACCACAGTTGCTTTGCTAGATGATTCATTTCAACGTCTCCAGCCTCTATAAATGTCCACAGCAGGTTATGAGCTCCATTTTTAGCTCCTGTACCTTTTTCTTTAGGTGTAGATGGATGGATGAACCTGTCAGAGATTGACCCAGATGAGGAGGTGCAGGGAGAGATTCATCTGCAGATATCAGTGCTGGGAGACGGAGAGATCCCACGAAAACTCTGCTGCCGGGTGCTGGAGGCCAGGTGAGGGCTGTAGGTGTTCAGGTAACAGGGCAAACACAACATTCACTGCACAATTACTCTTATGGCAGGTCATATATACTGACTGCACTGACTGAATATAGTGGAATTATTTTATGTAACAAGTCAGATTATAGGAAGCAGTGTTTTTTTTGGACAACAATAACATTCCACCTGTGTCCAAGATTAAGTTGAATTTAAGTAAATGGTGATGGAGGCTCAGTGACCTTCATTTAAATGTTATTCATCCAATCACATTTGTTTTTTTTAGAGATCTCGCCAAGAAGGATCGCAATGGGGCCTCTGACCCGTTTGTCAGGGTGAAATACAACGGCAAGATGCACGAGAGCCCGGTAAGAACATCGTTCTGCAGGTTCCTGCTTTCATCTGCTGCACAGTCAGAGCTGTGAGGGTTTATCTCTCACTGGTTAACATGCCTTCAATCCACCAGGTGGTTAAAAAGTCCTGTTACCCGCGCTGGAACACGAGCTTTGAGTTTGAGCTGGACGAGACGCCGGCCGACAGTGTGTTGAGTGTGGAGGTGTGGGACTGGGACCTGGTTAGCAGAAATGATTTCCTGGGAAAGGTGACTGTAAGAATACACAACCTTTGACCTTTTAGAGGATTTTCAGAAAACAACCTTTTGATCTGTGTAGTGTGTGTTCAAGCAATGTATTTTATCAGTACATGCAATGTGTGCTCACCAGGAAATTAACATGTAAATTATGATGGATGTGAGTAAATAATCATCTAATTATGAATATTTTATGTAACATATTTCTAGTCTGAAGTCACCTCCATTATTCGAGTTAATAAAGTTACATATGTACCTTCTGGTTGGCAGCTGTTCATAGTGACAGTTCTTCCGTCAAACAATAATAAATGTTCCAATCGTTGTATTCAGTTTCGTTCACCGTGACGACTAATTGTCTGTTTTCCATCAGGTCCTGTTCAATATCAACAAGCTTCAGTCGGAGCAGCAGGAGGAGGGCTGGTTTCGCCTGGGGCCGGACAAATCCAAACACAGTGAATATGAGTGAGTTTACATGGAACTGTGACTATATATATATCCACACCGCCTCAGCAAATGTTGAAAGAAATAGTTCACCCAAATATCGTCCCTCTCATGGCATTCCAACCTGTAAAGGTCTTTCAAGTGATCCAGGCCATCAACACAAGCTCTGCTTTGTTGCTAAGTATCAACTTTAAGTGAAAGTTGAGTAAATTCTTCCTATTTGTGAATGTGAATGATTCATTCACAAATACTTACCAACTCAGTTACTCAGTCACAGTGTTTAACAGCACACTAGTGGTTAAGATCATAAGTAAATAAAGACTTTCAGTTTGCAGTCATAAAGTCATATATTTTTCTTTTTGCTTGTACTTATAATTCCTAGTATCATGTTTGAAGACCATAATCATTGTGTCAGCAACCAAATACAGCATTTATAATGTCTTGTTTTTTGTTCTACAGAACAAAGTAAATACTGACAGTATTTGCATTTTTGGGTCACCTGCTTCTTTAAATATTGTTTGTGGTAAATTACACAAAAGATTCATGAATAGCAGAACTAAATAGATAATAGATATAAACTAATAGATAAAACTAATATATTGTCTTGACAGGCTTTTTAAAAAGCACAACTTTTCCGAATCAGTTCATGTGAAAGAGTCTGAGCAAACCTTAGTGGATCGTAACACACTTTTCCCTCAGAATTTCACAGCATTACGTTTGTGTTGACAGGAAGTACTACTAATCCTTTCTCTGGCTAAATCCTGGGATTTTTTTCTGTTTGTTCAGTCGTTCACTCACTCGCTCTATCGCTCCCCCTCACCCCTCTCCCTACTTCACTCATATGAGATCATTTGACCGTGTGGATTGACAGCAAGGATTATATCTCAAGCTGGCACAGGGACTGAATGCTGGAAGGCTTATGTAAAAACTCCAGTAAGGGGGATTGAGTTGGGTGATGACAAAAGCTATGCGTCATCTCAGAGTCTGTGTGTGTGTGCATGCGTTTGTGTGTGTATGTGTGTGTGTGTGAGTGTGTGTGTGTGGGGGGGTTTGTGTGCATGTGTGCGTGCATGTGTGTATATGTGTGTGTGTTGGTAGATTAAATGAGTGTTTTTAGGGACATGGCATGTCAGTGTGACACTGGTGTCCATATGGGACACAGGAGTCATTGGCAGTCAGTCATTCATTGATGTATAAATAAATGAATGAATGCATAATTGCGTAATATATATATATATATTCAGTACTGTGACGTACTGATTTAACAATAAAAATTGTTTAATTTACATTTTATATGATGCATTCAATGAAGACAAAAAGCAAGAGAAATTATCTTAAATATACTTACTGATAAACATGATGACTATAGATCAGAATGATTTACCAGTAATATTTTTGTAATATTTCATATAGAATAAAATGGAGCAGATTTTGGCTGCTTTGATATGCAGACGCTTGTTAATTTTAAACTGTTTCCATTTTACTTTTTTCTACTGTGAACAGATTAAAAAACACAAGATGGGAATTAAAATGTCAAAGGCAACCCTGTGCAAAGGATTTAACTGTAGGGTCTGAAATCATTCCTGGATCATCATAAGTTTTCGTTAATTTTATATTTCTTCATGCGTCGTGAGATGCTCCAGAAGTAATGAATGATCTTTGGTTAAAATGTTTTGTGTGTGTTTTGTTTTTCCCTCTGATGAAAAGTTTCTCATTAAGCTGCTTTAATCTCTCGCTCCTCATGGGCGATCCGCTCTCATCTCACTGATAAAATCAAGCTGCTGTTGTTGTTTTATTTCCTCTCTCTCTTTTTCTCTCCCTCACCTTCTTCTTTCTGATTGGATTTTTGATGGTCCACCATCTGTTGCCTGCTGTTCAGTATCTGGCAGCTATGGTGGTACCTGTCACACACACACACACACACACAGTCTCCCAGATCCCACCTTCCTCCAGTGTCATCCAGCTTTTACAGTGACAGCATGTGGTGCATGGATTGACTGCATGTACCATCAGTACTTACTCATACAATAATCCCCTCTATTGCAAATATATAATTCAGATATAAGAGTAAAGAGTCAGAATATTGTCAGAATTTTTACATGCACATGGTTACCAGCACATGATCTATATGTCTAATATGACATCACAGAAATAAGTTTGGCTGTTAATCACAATTCCTGCCTGGTGGATTGGTAAGTAGGAACAGAACATTGTTGCTCAACAGTTTAAATCTGACTGTAGTTTAAGAGACTGTATGACTGGTTGACCCAGTCACAACACTTGTGGTTTGGTTTGTTATTAGAATAGTGTTCTTAATAGAGTCATTATGTCTAATGTTGTTTGTCCATGCTGTACTTTACTTCCTGCAAACATTATAATGCAGTTTTTAGTTTCCAGGTGTTTAGTTAACTGTTGCTTATATAAGCTTGTGTTGTTATGTGGGATGTGTACAACACAAACACAAATGGCTCATTCACCTGTGAATCATTTAGAAAGACAAACTTTGTACAAACCCAGCTGTTCTTTCTCTGTTACTGAAGTTGCTTGTATAGAATGAGTTTGTTGCCCATGATATTTTTTTATGTGGGTTTTAGATGCGTAATGTGTATTCTGTCCATTGCCAGTATTTAAAGACACAGGAGACATGTTTTTGAATGACCAGCTCCTGACTGAGATGTCTGTGAGACCTCATTTATGTTTTTTCTCCTCCTGTACACAAATTCATCCATCTTCCATCCTACATCCATTACCACAACTGTTTTCTGCTGTTCCCACTTTTCCGGATCTTCTGTTCCACCAGAATAGGCTTTGAGAACTACTGCCTTAAAGTTCTCTTGTTCCCCTGTAGAGGAACTCTGGGTTCTCTGCGGCTGCAGTTGAGACTCCGTGATGAGGTCGTGTTGCCATCCAGTCATTACAAGCCCCTCACAGAACTGCTCTGCCAGTCGGTGGGCTCTCAACTCAACGTAAGTCTGATGCCATTTCAGCTAAACCTTATGTCAAAGAATTCACCTCAGAATTATCTCTGAAACATATTCACATATGTTTCACAAAATATTCACAACATAAACACTACCTATTCCTCATAACAAGATGGCAGGACATCATTCAGTGTTTGAATAAATGTGTTTATTGGTTTGTGCTAGTGTTAGTCAATGCTTAATGGTCTTTAGCTAACATTGTAAATCGTGTGTTTATGTTGTTGCTGTGAGTACATTTTAATGTGAGGCATAACCTTGTGTCTGAGGTAAATGACTGTGTTAATTGCAGGGCAACTGGCCGGATCTCATCATGTTGATTGATGAAACCACCACAGCAGAGAGCAGACAGGAAGTGGCTGATAATCTTGTGAAGCTGTTTTTGGGTCAAGGGCTTGTCAAGGAGTTCTTGGACGTTCTGTTCAAACTGGAGCTTGAAAAGACCCGTAAGAAGCATATAAATATTATTCATTTTGGTTTTATAATTTATGTTTACTGTGATTTTTCTCTGTTATCCTTTAGCTGAACCCAACACATTATTCAGGAGTAATTCATTAGCATCCAAGTCAATGGAGTCTTTTCTGAAGGTAAAATACACTTCCTAAAAATACATATATGTAGTAATTCTGTAAACATAGATTTAAATCTATCCAGTGAGAAGATAAGGTTGGGCGGGACTTGACTGGCTCATCCAGCAGAAAAATTAAAGGGCGTATTGGTCACAGAAATATGAAATTGTCTTCGCATGAGCTTTTGTTTTTAGTCTTCAACACTTCATTTCTGTCAATAGATTGATGTGTGGTGTAACACTTTAGCCAATCAGATTTGAAGTTATTAATCAACCAATCATAACCTGCGGTGTGACTGATCTAGCACACAGATAAAGTGAAGCAACTTGAGCATACATGTGAAACAAGGCAAAACAACACAAACTTTGTCTTCTCAATGCAGGTGGCTGGGATGCAATATCTGCACAGACTTCTGGGCCCCATAATAAACCGGATTTTTGAAGAAAAGAAATACGTTGAGCTGGACCCCAGTAAAGTGGAACTAAAAGATGCAGGGTAATAAAATCAACAACCAATCAGATTTCATCTTGATTCTTTGGTTCTGATGATGGCGATGGAATTGATTCATGGCTGGAACTGTTTGGTGTTGCAGCTGCGCAGGTTTGCATCGGCAGCAGACCGAGTCTGATGTTCTCCAGCAGAGCTGCAGTCTCCTGCAGTCGTACCTGTCCGAGCTGCTCACCTCCATCCTGCAGTCTGCCTCATACTGCCCTCTGCTTATCTGCCAGACTTTCCAAAAGCTCTACCACAGAGTTCAGGAGCGATTCCCTGACCCAGAGTACCGGGTGAGTGTGTTTTTAAACACTCATACAGTAGCCAAACCCATGTGACTTACTGTATCCATTGAGCACATGAAGCACGCAGCCTTCAGTAGGCCTTCAGCCTTCATTGAGCACATGAAGCATGCAGTAGACATTTTGTTATCCCGTAATGCCACGGGAGCAGTATTCTAGTAGCACCCACAAAACCCTTGCAATTGCCTAGCAACCACCCAGAACATCCAATATACTGCCTTGCAATGCCCCAGCAACCACTTACAACAGCTAAGCTACCTCCTAGCAACCACTTAATATAGCTCTAGCAACCACTGAAAACACAAAACATTGTGGGTGGCAGGTTTTCGCACAAGCAACTATTAATATGTAAAAATATTTATGTCACTTTGTTTTGATCTGGTTTAATTTTCTCCTTCCTCAGAAGGTGAAGTTCATCGCTGTGACCAGCTTCCTGTGTCTGCGGTTCATCTCACCTGCCATCATGTCTCCAAAACTGTTTCACCTGCGGGAGAAACATGCCGACGCCCGAACCAGCCGCACTCTCCTGCTATTGGCTAAAGTATTATTGAGGGCCAGAAACCATTTTGAACACTCACACACATCTTCTGTAAAACAGTAGCATTGTCCAGCTGTTGGTCTCTAGAACCTACAAGCTAATGTAACATCCAATCACATCTATTCTTTAGGTCACTGTACTCATGGATTATGACTTCATACGTATTCATTAGAAGCTCAGTACTCAAACATCAGTTTGTGACTGTGTCTCCCAGGCTGTACAGACCATTGGGAATATGGACACTCTGGCATGTTGCTCTAAAGAGCCGTGGATGGTGTGTTTGCAGCCAGCCATCCAGCAGGGCATCACCCAGCTGAAAGATTTTATCCTGAAACTGCTCGGCTGCTGTGAGTCTGAGGGTGAGTCATTAAATGAACAGTTTAATGAGCAGAAATTCCTGCATGGCTCATTCATATCTGTCACTTCAGATCAATCTGGGCACATTTAAGCTTCATTTTTTTATGCTTTTTAATTTTCTCTGTGAAGTAGGAGAAACAGTTCACCCAAAAACAACAATTCTGTCTGTATTTATTGAGTCTTTGTCATTTTAAATCTGAGTGGAATTTGTTTTTCTGTGAAACACAGAGTAGAATTTGTGAAGAACCTTTGTGAAGAAAACCGTTTTTCCCCCCAGGATTGACAGTTTATAACAGCAGTGGTTTTGTTCATGGTGAGTCAAGGCCTTGTTTTTATTTTCATCTCTTTTTTCTTGCTCTCTCGCTTGTTTTTAAAACAGATTTTGGGTTACAAACACGAATGAGTCTCCAATGTGGCACCATGGAGAAAGAAGGTTTCCTCTTCCTCCACAGGACGAAGGACAAGTGCATGCCCATGACATCACCCTTCAGGAAGTATTACGTCACGCTCAGCAAAGACACGCTGTCATACTGCAGGACGCCTCACTCTAAAGTCAGTCAAAATCACGCTTTTTCTGTTATTGACTTGGTTTTGAGTAAATGTGCATTAGATGTTCTGACCGCTCAATATAAGCAGCATAATAGAGAAGACCTCTGGTGTGTAATCTGTAGAAGACCTCGTCTGTTTCACTGCCGAAGATCCGGGCGGTGGAGAAGGTGGAGGAGAAGTGCTTTGGAAGTGC
>JBAJNP010003290.1:0-40671 GCA_036877545.1 Yasuhikotakia modesta
TTTAACTGTTGCTTTTAAGATACTAAGAAGCTCTTAAGATATTAAAAAAGCTTTCAGAAGTTCAGGATCTGTGGATACATTTTTTTCTGAAAGGACACTTGAAACTATGAAGCAGACATTTTGTTGACTTATGATAAGCAGTTAATATTGTACAATCTGTAACCAGATAAAAAGCATCATTTTGCAATCATGTAATCATTATAAACTTTCACAATCATCCTACTGAAGAAAAAGATGGAATATGTTTAATAATACAGAATTAAGTATCGACATAGAGTATAAATGATGGCAGAAATTAACAATAAGTGGCACAGAAGTAAAATTCATTGATATCATTGCCCTAGAGAAACAGAATTTATTTGAATAACATTATTCACAAATGATGCTACGCGTTTCTGTTCCATTGACATTTTGTTTTTCAAACAAATTAGCAAAAATGCAAAAATGATGATGAATAACCAACAGATAAGATATGTCTAAATATCATAATTTACATTATGGGTTATCACAGTGTATGGCTCGTTTGTGTGGTGTTACCCTAGAGGAAGCTGAATTTTGATGAACTCAGTCTGCAATTATTTTTGTTTGGTACTTTTTCAAAATCACAGAAAACAATTAGATTTATTTTCTCTTCTTTTCTTCCTTCTTTCTTTCTTTCTTTCTTTCAACATTATAATTTGCTGTAATATAGTTTAGTTTAGTAACAGTTAGCAATACAAATTTTAAATTCCCAATGACATTAAATACCATTTTGGTGAATTAAAAAACAATCCAAATGAAAGGAGAGTTAAAGTTACATGTGCTGATGAATGTATCACCAGATGTTGTTGACAGGCTGGATCTCAGCCTACAGAGCACATAAGAACATCAAGGCAGATAATTGAACTCTATATTAAACTGCACGCCATTGTTTTAAAAGGCCTGTCTGAATGTTCTTTTACCTGCTGCCAAATGACTTACATTTGCATGTCATTTGCCGCCCCTACTTTCATCTAAAATAACACTCATTGCGTAATAACAAGATGAACTGTGTCAGAAATACCTACTGATGCTCCAGTGCAGCGGTACATCTGCCTGCCTCTCCTGTCCTGCTGACGCTGTTTAGAGCAGCACAAAGGGTGATGGGCAGTCGTTAGGTGGACGCTCGGGCTTTTGATTTTTAATTGTAATTGTAATCCTCTCCACTTGAGGGCTGAAAATGTGCGGATGGAAATCTGGACGGAAGATGGAGGGGGAGAGGCGACGTTCAGAGAGGCCCTCTTCGCGCTGGCGATACATTAAAAGGTTTAATCCAACTGAAATGTAAATCACAGTTCTTGAAAACAAATTAAGGGGAAAGATAACAGAGCTGCGCACCATCAATACACCATCAGCCCGGTCTGCGCCGCGGCCTGTTCTGGGCCTGAAATTACGCCAGGCTTGTTACCATGGGTAATGGTACACTGTCAGGTGGGCTGATTGCAAGGTTATGGTAAACAGTGCAGTCAGACAGTGGAGGATGAATTGAGGAGAGGAACAGACAGGCCATCACAATCACCCGGCGGTTCAGGCAGACACACTCAGTGCAGCGAGGCCGTCGCTGTTAGGGCGATCCTTCATAATTGTGTATTCAGCTTCAGTGATTTTGTGGGGGCCCCGCACATTGTATTTCTCTCTCTGACATTGTGAACGGTGTAATTGTAGAGTAAAACATCAGCGCTGTCTTCCTTTGACCCTGTGTGGGATCGAATGTTGCACGACAAACGAAGACCACAGAGCAAATGTCACTGTGGAAAATGTAATATTTTGCATTGGTGATGTTTTTATCACATTTGGTCCATGGATATCTTCTTTTATCACATTTGGATATCATGGATATCTAAAATATCAACTTCCTGATATTTTAAGGCAACAAGGTCAACATATTGCATATTCATTAAAATCAGCTGATCTGATCATAACTTTCTGAACTATTTTTGAACACAATGGAAGCAATAGAATAAATGGTGCAATATAGCAACAATCACTTAGGTATATAGGAGATTACATTTTCACATTTAGTAAACATGCGTTCCCTGGGAATCAAACCCACAAACTTTGTGCTGCTAATGCAATGCTCTACCAACTGAGCTACACAGGAACAATTATTATAAGTCACTTTAGGTTGGGAATTAAAACTGACATATTTGGACAGTGTGTGACATAAGGAAGTTCAGGGTGTTTTAAACCAGACAGAAACAGGTCAGTTAGTCTTTTATCCTCAGAGGTACCATTATCCATCTAAATCATTCTCTTGTTTGGGCCTCTTTCACTCAATTAAGGAGAGTTGCAGTTACAAATTTGTTACAAATTAAGCTTGTTGAGATTCTGAAAAGTTGAGCGGGGCCACATAAGAGGTTGAAGTAGTTTGGATGAGTGTAGCTGAGCCTGCCCCTCATGCCTGGCCGGGGGCCCCGATGCTAGTGATACCCTGAGGTCTGGGGAACAGGCTATCCTTCTGGAGCTCCCTCTCCATTAAGGAACAATCACCAGCATTGTTAGCTGTGGAAGTGATGAGATTGCAAATGGAATCCTGCTGGAGGAAACAAAGATGGTGGGATCGTTTTAGTGCAACCGGAGCTCCGGGCAGGTGCCCCTCTCTGCGTCTTTAATTGATCTCATTTGTTACTTATACCTCCCGATCAGGCCACTATCACTGCGGCCCTGTCACGCATGGTCCCGCCATGTCACCGTGACGACAAGGTGATGGGTTGCTTTGGCGGAGCTGCGGGGGGGTGCAAGACCAGGGCAGGTAACCCAGGAGAACCACCCCTCTACACTTACCGGTTTTATTTCAGGACCGCTTACTGTTGCCCTGAAACAAGACGCCCCCAAATATCCCAATTACACCAGCACTTCATGTCCTTTTGTAACAGGATTTCTCTTACGTTTCTCTCTGTAGCACAAAGGGTTTGATTGTATTTTAAGCAGCGGCCCAAAGAGGCATGTCTGTTTTACAGGAAGCTACCGGATCACGTGTGTATAATTGCAGAAAGCTTTCAATGGCCCCCAGTAGAGGCCTGTTGTAGTTATGTAAACTGTAGTTTTTACAGCAGACTTCTTACACCCCTTTTCGAGTTCCAGTTTAAAATGATAGGAGCAATACTGAGACAGGAAATGAACCAAGATCATTATCTGTTTGCATTGTGTGAATGATAGCAGTGTAACAATATTCCAAACTGAAAAACTGTAATACAGCACTCAGGATGTAACGCAGTACTACACGCCGCCTGACCAGCCCAGGCCCATTCTTGAGATTGATTTTACTTTTCCTTATGTCACAAAAGTTTTTTCTTAAACATTAAAAAAAAATAAAAATTAGTGCACTTTTAATGCCTCATAGCTGTTTTTTTTAATATTATACAACGAGGCCTGAAATTCAGCACAGCATTGCTCACAAGTTTTGAATTAAGAAATTCCTATGAGGATTTATAAACTTGTGAATGAAACAGCACAGATCAACAAATAACATAAATACATTTTTGTATGTCTATAATCTCATAATCAGTGTGAGTGAATTAGCTCTCTTTTCTCTCTCTCTCTCTCTCTCTCTCTCTCTCTCTCTCTGTGTGCAGGCATCTGCATATATAGACACATTCTTCATTATTTTTTAACTTAGATCGCTATGCAAAACTGCTAATAGTTTTAAAGTTTACTGCTTTTTTTTAATTTGCACATTAACCTTTAACCTTTTGCACATGAAATTGCTGCACAACTACTTTAAATAAAAGAGAACAAAATGTTAACATGAGGACCAATGGTATTTCATATACTTCATATTTATAAACTTTACTTAAAGATCACCAATGTTGCTGCGAAGTCAATGTGAAAGTGGCATCTAAGCAGTATGGACTGTGTCAGTGTCAGTTTGATATTCAGCTGCACACATAGATACAGCGAAGGGTCAGTCAGGTCTTTTGTCTCATTTTGTTCTGTCGGTATCTTTTCTTTTACCGTGTCACTGTATTCAAAGTTGGCGTTAGGCCGAAGACCTCGCCTGGAGCCCAGTGTGCAGTTGAGTTGGCTGTCAGAGGAAGTGATGGTGGCTTTACAAACCCAATTAGCAAAATTCTTTCTGATTTAAAAAACGAATCACATTTTTATTTCTCCCCATCCGTCATCTGCCAATTTCACTGGAAGTTAAAGTGCCACCAATTACTGCCCAGCGGCACTAGCTCTGGCACAAGCGCAGCATGTTTCAGGCGTCGGGTGGCATCTTGTGTGGCTTGGTCTTTGTCAGCGGGAACAAGAATGAAATTAGACTAATAGGAGGCTTGTTTCCAGCCACTGATTAAAAGGCCTAGGAGTTCCTCAGGCATTGCCTAGATCCAGGTCTAGACATCCTTAGAAGAGAGCGAAGGCGAGAGGTAGCTCTGGTAATGTCTTTTCGGACATCAGCACGGCTGTCTCCTCAGGGTCATTCTTCCTCAGACTTACTTTTTTCCACGGAACACGGGCGAGGAAACGCGCTCTTCCTTTGGGGTGCTAATTAAGGGGAGCATCCGAAATTAATCAACAAATTCACTAGTGCGAAGGGCGATCTGTTTGAAGGCCTGGAAACAAAGTGTGCTGGAACCCGGGCACAAAGAAGCCCTCGGCTATGGACTCAGAGAAAAACAAGTGCACAGACGGCGACGTGACACAAAAATTCATATAAGTATAAAATTTTACACTCATTTTTCTTGTCAGCTTGTCACATTGAATTATAAAGGTTGATTCGCTTAAATGGCTAAGTGAGATCATATGAGTCCGGTCATCTGAATATCGTTGCGTGGTCAATGTCTATAGAGGGACCGAAGAAGCGCGTCAAAAGGCTCTTCAGAGACGCTCTGGCTTTGCAGAAGGCGCATCGAACAGACGCTGTGAAATTAACCCCCCCACCACCACAAAAAAAAACAAACCAAAAAAATCTGTAAAATCTGGGGATGTTTCACAGCCTGACTTGGCCTTGTGTTAACGTCACACACTCGCCCAAACCCTGCCATTCTGTTCGACGCCTACCACCCCCTCAGATGAACATGACACGTTCTCCCTCCAAAGAAAGCCATGCTTCTTCTTCATCAGCTGCAGATGAAAAATCTTATATAACTGCTTTTATTCCTTTCTCATTTTTGTCATTCTCTCATTCTTTTTTAAAGCAGTGTCTAATTAATGGCAGGCCCAGAGGCTATTTGTGACCTTTTGCTATGTAAATACAAGCAGGCCCTGGTGCCGAGACTGTCAGGAAGCTTTGAGACGGAGGCAAACCCTGTGCAGCAACACTGTGGGCATCTTTGGCACTTTGCTAGCGATACGACTGGGCGAGGTGTTTGTTTGATAATGGCAGTTGAGTGATTTTTTGACAGGTGTTTTTGACACTACAGTCTGCTGCTGTGTGCGGCGATTGTCTGCTGTCACTCATCTCTCCGTCTCCTCGTACTCTCGACAGGCCGAATGAAGCGGCCCTGGGTGACTTTGTGTGGAGAGGTCAAAGGGCACTTTTTCCACATGCAGTTTTAGGGACTGCCCAATATATGCAGTTACGTGTTTAAAAAGAAGGGACATGATGTGTGTTATTATTTAACAGTGGCAAAATCACAACACACACCAAACACACACTGCTTTCCAGCTCACTGCATTACACAAGTGAAAGTGCATCTGGTTAGATTACTATATTTATGAATGGGTAACAGTCTGTGTATTTTACAAAGCGATTGACCTCATTACTGTGTTTGTAGTGTTTATACAATTTAAATCATTTGATAATGGAAAATAACTGGGGGCTAATAGAGCTGTGTTGCACATTAGTTTGCCATGTATATTGCCATCATTTTAATATGTGGACAGCACAGTAGTGCAGACATCGCAATAGTATAAAACTGTATAATTGTATAAAATAGTAATTTGCATTTTTATATATTGTAAATTTTATTTAATTTATTGGCTCAGTGCAGGAAACACAAATGCATACAAACCTGTGCTTTCAGACACACGCCAGACCCTCAGTTTTGCAGCTTAAATTCTCACAGAATTTTACTTTCTGTGTGGGGAATCAAAGGACATTTTATAAATGTATAACTGCTTTTAAAGGTAACTGCATTTTAAATGGCAGTAATTGCTATACTGAATTTTAAAAAGCATGTTGCTAATGCATTTTTAATTATAATGCTTGATATTTTTACAAATTTAAATGAAATAGAATATTTGGACTTGTGAAAAAGATCCTCTTTTACATTTATTAATTTGGCAGACACTTTTATCCAAAGCAAATTATGTTTAATTCAAGATACTTTTTTATTAGTACTGGCTTTTGCTGGATCAAACCCACAACCTTTGCGCTGCTAACACAATGCTCTACCAGTTGAGCTACAGAAATGCTATGTGAGGCGTTTACACAGCAAGACTATGAAATGAATCAGTAAAGTCAAAACGATTAAAAGAAAACAGATTTGCACTCATGTAAGTGAGTAAGTTATTCTGTCTGGGAGTTAAGTTTAGGATAAGGAACTTTGATAATTGTTATCTGACAGTGTAGTTGAAAACATAGTTGTATGCATGAAAACATCTAGTTGTAATGATGCTGGTTTTCCTACTATTTGACTTAACTTTATTTAATCAAACCGAATAATATTGTAGGTGTAGAGTTTTGGCCATATTTTGAGTTCTCTATAGACCATGTAATAAAACTACCCTATTCAAGAAATATTAAACGGGATAACTGTTGGCCATCAAATAAATTCTTGTTTATCTTGGTTCTCTGGGTTTATGTAAGACAAATGTTCTAGAGAGTTCCTCTGATTGCACATTACATGCTAATGAATTATTCTGAAGCTTGACGTGGCATGTTCACGCAAATCTTGATTTTTAGAATGTTTTTTTGACCTGTTCTCAATCCACAGAGCCATTTACAGAGTTTTTGCCCACATTAATATACATTTTTAAAAAGCAGTAAATTAGCACATCACTAAAAGAGATGAAAAGCAATTTGCATATTTTGAACTGTGGAGTGGTCTCATAATTAGCTAAAATCTAATGTGCTTTAATTTGGCAGAATAATCAACACAGTGTGCCAAAATAAGTAGGAGGAATTGGTTGACCCTCACTCAGGTGAAGACAAGAGAAACTTGCACATTTTCAAACACAAAAAGTACAGCCCTGAAAGCAGAATTTTTAGGTACCAGTGACCTATAACTTCATCAGACGGCAAGCTTTAATGCTTCTGCATGGCATGTAATTGTTTGAATTGTATTTAATGTATGACTAATGTGGGTAAATGGCTTGACTCTGTTCTAGTTCATATAGAAGGGCTACAGCGTTCCTGGACTTTTTGGCTTTTGGGAAAATTTGATCCGTTCTGTGGCGCACGACATCTCATAAGTGCATAATTGCTGACGGGGGCACTCAGGATGCTGTGTTTGCTGTGTGAGAGAAGGAATTAAAGTCGCACTTATCCCGTACTCAGACGTCCATTTTTGCCCTGGATGTCAGCGGCGTATTTAGGGTTTACTTGTGTTTGGTTTGGGTTGACTAGTTATTATAACCTTGTTTTTGTTGGCTGCTGCGGATAACTTTGTCTCTGGCATGGCATGACATCGTTGTCTCTGACCTCTAGAATGGGCAACCCACAGGCCTTGTGTCTGCTGGGTACGGGGTAAAGGTGGCACTCTGCCCTTTTTAGACAGACCACTTTCACCTTCTATCTGACTGCCTGCGACTGTTCTAAACATTCCTCTTGATTGCTGATGCGTACTGACCGCTCTGTCCAGAGCCTCCAGGCTCAGAACTATAAATTACTTTGGAAAAAAATCTGCAATAGTCTTCATATACAAGGTACAAGTTTTGTAGATGTACATGTTTTAATAGATGCTTAGACACAGTGATGTTCTACATAACTGCTAACATTGTTTTAACATTCTTCTTCTGCTTAGCTAATAGTTGTCATAGGTCACATGTATGTGATACAGAGAAAAAGCATTTTTGGCAATATAAGCTGTAATCTGTTTTTTTTTGGCACTTATTGTTTAATTTAAAATAAATGTATTGTCATGTTTTGTTGTTACCAGCCTTTTATAACTGGTTGGAAAAGTATGTTTTCAGCTTTGCTGCAATTTTATTTTTACTAAAATAAAAAAGACTAAAAGATCACAATGGCATAAAATTTTGATTGCTCTGTCTGTCATAAGCTTCAAATCTACCGAACAATTAGCTATTCAGATGTGATGCATCAATGCCATTAATGAATATGATAATATGTGATAATACGATAATCATATGACATTAATTTAATGACACAATGACAAGCACAACAACAACAAAAATTAGCATATTGTTGATTCGATAACGTAAAAACACGTAACGCACATGTAACTCATTATGTTTAAATAAACATTAAAAGCTTTCATTTTTAATTATACTTTTCTGTCAAAAAAATAGTCGCACCAAATTGATTGTCTGGGAACTTCAGATGGTCATTAAACAAATATGGAATTGCCTGGAATTAAACGCACGACTTCACAAAGCAAAAACCATGTCACCCAGGAAAATATTCCTAGCAAACATGAAGAAAGACTTGTGTTTGCTAAAAGTGATAATTAATGAAAGACGAGTTTTCCTAATTAAGTGCAGATTTTCCCCCATCTTCTCCTCGTTAATCAGCAGTGCTACTGAGTTCATTGTGTGGCAGTTTACTGCTGCTTGGGGTTTAGATGAAAGAAAAAAACAGAAGACAAGAGGAGACGAGAGATTGAAATAATTTGTTTAATTTGGAGCTGCTTAGTGGCTCAGCAGGTGAGACTGGTCTGTATGAGAGCTCCGGGGCCCGGCTGGACCGCAGGGCCGGGGATGGGCTTCCACGGTTGACTGTGTCACACCTCTCTTCCCCCCAGCTGCAGAGCGCCTGACACCCACCTCCCGACCTCGCTACACAAAACCAGCCACTAATTATCTCTGAATAGCAATTTTATTGAACCCTAATTTGTGGTAATGGATTGTGATAGGGTGTAAGGGGATAGGTAGGGAGAGAGAACAGAGAGACAGGGTGAGAAATAAGCTTGTGTTTTGAGATAAACTGTAGTTTATAATGTTTGTAGCATGATCTTTGACCTAAAGTGAGATGGTGGTTTTAAGCAATGGTGAAGGACGCTGAGGTACGAAGCAGATCGTATTTTTAAAACTTTGAAGTTAAAATAGTTTTAAAGCCAGAGATCAATCTGACAATCCAGGGGACTGGTGGGATGTGTGTGCTTCTAAGATGGGAAAATGTTGGTTTTTTGTTCATGTATAAAACAGAATTTCCTTTGGAATGACATTATGTTGTGCAGGAAGCACTCTTAATGCACATGGGGCAACAGCAGATGCTGTAGGTCACCAGGGTCAACACAAACACAGACAAACTCTCTCTCTCTCACTCACACACACACACACACACACACACACACTGTTCTGTGTCTTATCGCTTGGATTGTTAAGAAGGAGATTTGAGACTGCTGGGCAGCCGACTTTGTTACGGTGTCAGTTTTTGCTGTAGAATATATAAGAAAAATAAAATTAAGATTAAAATGAAAAAAATCATAGATTTTCACGGATGCAATGTTTTTTTAACACACAAAACAAACATGTCCTCAGCGTAGACACAGGTAGTCGCTATCTGCTCTGCGGTCAGTCTGGCATTTGGTGTTTACTGTGGATTTTGGCTTCGTGGATTCACATCACAATACGCAGATTTAGAGATTTTAAGAGAAGTTGTGGGGCTCGGAGCAGGAGAATAGAGACATCCCCCCTCACCCCTCTCCACATGCATATACAAACACACACACACAGTCACACACTCTGTCAAGTCGTCTACCCAAACCAGATGGCTGATGCCTAGGTTGAGCTTGACTAAGCTAAAATACCTGATTACAATTCACCAATACAATTCAAATATCGTATCTTGGCTTAAGGCTAATGCCACGGTAACAGTATCATTTATTTTTTGCCTGTAGTCTTTATCCGTGTCTTACTGGGCTGTGAGCCTCTAAACCCCTTCACCAAACAGAAACAGATCAAATAATGCCATTCCAATGTTTCTTAGTTTTGCAGCTAAGAAAACACAAATGATTTGTCATATATCTTTTTGTTTTTTAGGATGTATTTTTATATAAAAATATAATTTTAACATATTTCTTTTTTTAATTATATATATAACAGCCCTTTTAAATAATAATAAATTATTATTAAAAAGTAGTATTAATTATAAATATTGTTATATTAAACAAAAATAAGTGTATATATTGAGAAAATATGTTTTTTATTAAGTTTTATATTTATTTTCTGTTCATATTTTATCCATATGTGTGTATTTAGGTGTAAATTTTACTTAAATGCTACAATTTTTTTATGTTTTTTGAGATTGAAAATTGTGTTTTATTACATTTTAGTTTTACCTAGATTTCAGGTTTTTAAATAATTTTCTTTATATATTGTGTTACATTGTAAAGAAAACTTAATCAAGCTTATCTAGTATTTAGGAAAGATTACAGGCATCTTTTCTCTGATAATAATAATAATAATAATAATAACAACCTTAGCTTACCTTAAATAATGTTTGCTTTGATTATAGTAATTAATGTGACTTCAGAGACTGTATTTTTTACTTTCCATAGCCATTATTTATTTCATTTATTACATGTATGTAATTTTATGTGAACAGTAAAACCAACTGGTTGACCAAAAATAACTTTTTAAACAACATCATGATTCATTGTGCAGTGGCCACAGTTATGGGCACATGTTGACAAATCTGGTTATATTAATAAAAAAGTCAATTTCGTCTGTTTGAATAATGGAAAATAGTGCTTCAGTGCATTTATTGTGTGTTACTATTATAAAAACAACCTTCTGTCCAAAGTTTAGGTAGTTAAAAATGTGTATCGAATATCGTGAAATATGTGTTGATGTCTAATTAGTTGCCGATCCATAAACTTTAAATCTGAGATTCAGATGGTATTTATTGTTATTTTCTAGTTTAGGCGGTAAAGAGAGGGTGACTGCAGAAATCTGAACTCTACACGTGGGGTCGGTACCACATCCAAATAACGTTCATTAGCAATTCAGCTGCTTATTTTGTTTGCTTTCCCCTCTGGCTGCTAATTAATGCTTAATCAAAACTGCTGAACTGAACATCATAGAAAATGTGATGAATATTGAAACAAGCCCGAACAAATTTAGGGATTTCTGGCAGCATTTGTTTTTCTGCAAAAGCCGTAGTACTGTGGAAAAGTCAAAAGTTTATCTGATAATATATCTAACAAGAAATTCCTATTAAATAATAATAAAAGATCTATCTAGTGGGACACATATTCTTGCTGGGAAGTATTAGCCAGTGTGCTATTGAATAATCTAAGAGGATTTCATTTTCAAATAGTTTTGACTTCTTGGGCCAAAGTTCTACGCTAATGATTAGCAGGCTAAAATGTCTGCGCTCGTATGTCAAAGTCACCTTAATCTGCCATAATCTGGAATATAACAACGTTCCTGAAAAAAGGAATTGTAGAGGAAAATCTCGATCATAATTTTTCTCTTTTAATTCTGACACTGTATTGGTTTCTGTCTTACTTAGTGAGTTTAAATGGAACATGATTATTAATGTTCCCCTGCAGGAGAGCCTGTCATGTTTCTCTAAGCTGAACACATGAGGTGCAGGAAAATGAATGTAAAATATACCCTAAATCGTGCTCTTTACCATATTTTATTACAGAGAGTTCAATTGAAATGCATTTATTCTAATTGCAAACATTTCTTTGCGTTATTATTCATATGTACACAGTACAACAACCAATAGCAGATTACCTCATTTAAATACGATTACAGACAACACAATCAAGTCTTTATTTTTGGGAAAAATAAACATATGTCTATTTATACTTTCTGACAAAATTGGGAATGGCATAAAGGACACGCTTTCAAATCTCGGTGACAATTTCTCGAAAGTTACTCAAATGCAATCTGACTTGTGACAAGGGAACGTAATTCCTAAAACAGAATATGCCCATCAGTGGAACCCCAATCTGCATAATGAAGACACTTCCATTTCTGCTAGCAATATTTCTGACATCTCCAACTTGAAGCTGTGCTACAGCAAAGTGAAAAACGTCGATAGGGATAAAGAGAGAAAAGAATGAAGGAGAGCAGCGGGCACTGTATGTGTGTGTGGAGGGCACAGGGAGTTTGAACACACACACACCAGTTTGTCTCAGAGAAAACAGAAGCTCATTCGACTTTGGCGGTGAATTAAAGCAGTGTGGCTCTGAGCGGTACAATAAGGGAACACCAAGCACCACCACAGGAAAAGCTTTTTGGACTTTAAGTGACAGGCTGACAAAAATGACCATGCTGACATTAATTCCATGTAGCTCTTTTGCTCTAATTGTTGATTCAATTTGCTAATTACTAATTTGATTTATGTGGCAGCCAAGAATTCATGTGTTGGGGACATAGGCAGTAGAAAGAAGAATGTACCGTGGGTTCCGTGATGGCTTGTCATACAAGGCTAACGGAGTAGTTATGAATATTTTATGAGCTCATTCTTAATAGTTTTTGATCTGTTTGTTTTTCAAAAGGGTGCTCCACCCGTCCTGCGTTTGACATAGACAGCAGCACAAACAGTCTTTCACAAACACAAGTGGTATTGAAGCGCTCTGTATCAAAGCTAGTCTTGTGTGAACTCAATTCTTAAATGGGGCACAATCCAAGCAAGTTGTTTCTAAGTTTAAATCTCTTACGTGACAATATGTGATTGGAAGGTTTGTGCAATATAAAAAATACACAGATTTGTGTCAAAAAATAGAGGAATTGAACACCATGTATCAAACTGAAATATACAGGTAGGTGTAAAACAAAATAAAGAAATAAAAATACAAAAACAACATTTTGCATTTTCTAATGACAAAACTTTAATTCAGCCAAATATATACCAAATAACTTACACAGGATAAGAACACAGGATAGAGCAACATATTGCCTGTCCAGTATAGTTATGACTGCATATTTAGTATGAATCTGTTTAATTAACATTTAAATGACATTTAAAGAATGTTACAGTGGTTAAACCACTCCAGCTGGTTAGATCTTCAAGCAGTTGTTTGGATCTGCAAAGAATCTTTGATCTTTTGTTGGAAAGGTTTGTCACAGAGCTGAGAGGATCATTGTTTAGGGATACTTACACACACTGGTCTTACTTTCCCCATCCAGATGAGCAGACACATCCAGTCATCAGATTTCTTGTTGTGCCTCACGCATTTCTTTAGTGCTGTACAGTTCCAGTGAGAGCCAGTGTTTTCCTCTGATCTTCAGATGTCTGTAAGAGAATTCAGCTGTGTATTTCGACATCTTTTCATGGCTGTAACTTTAAAAAGACCAGACCCACACTGCTTTTGCTCTTATATTCACTGCGTTTTTGTTGGACTTGCAAATAGCGTTTATCTTGATTGACATTTGAAGAAATTGCATATTTTGATGGTGGGCAATGTCCACATTTTTTAAAATTAGAATAACAGAATATTCCTCTTGGATAATTTTAGGTTGCTATGGTAACAGTTCATAAATATAACCCTGTATTAATTTAATGAAAGTCTAAACAGCTGTTTTGCTGGATAAAGTATTTTATAAACATATTTTTTAGAGGTCTTTTTTTAATAATTTTAAAGTCTTGTTTAATAATTTGTATGTGGTGTCCCAGATATGCTACGCATATAAATGACACACACATTTTTCTAAATCTCTCTTATACATAAATATAACTTTGTTGTTTGTTTTTCTGCTCTATAAGAGCTGAATGTAAACTTTAAAACTTCTCTTCGCAACAATAAAAGGAATACGTTCATTGGGGTGGATGGTAGATGTGTAGTTTCCGTTTGAGGCATTTTATATTTGTATTGATAAATAAACATTATTTAAAACATCTGTCAAGCCCTGTTAAATACTGCTGGCATGGTTCAGTGGCTTTAAGAACCCTGGGCATGGAATATTTAATTATCGTACTAACTGAATAATCAAAAAGTCAATTTCCAAACCGCTGCCTGCCCGTGTTCTGGAGACAATTGCATTTGTAATATTTGTATGCGTAATCTATGTCTCGCTCCTGAGTCCCACTCACAGTCTTACAGAGGAGAAATAGAGTGTGTTTACACTACGAGACACCCATCAGACCAGCTTCAGCATTTATTAATGACTTGAGCTCTGGAGCTTGTCTTTCACTGTCACCCAGACAGACTCAATTGATACTAAAGTGCTCATAACAATTAGTAAGTTTGTAAGTGATGAGTATGGCGTATTTAAAGCCATGAAACAACAATATGTTTTATAGAACTACGCTTAAGTTGTGTCAAACCGCTACAATGAAAATTGTGTAACATTTTTCTCTGGTTCTAATAATATTGCTACAATTATTATTATTAATTAAATAAAAACATTGTTAATTCATGAGCTGTTTTTTAACTTTGAGTTGATTTAAGTTTAATTTAATTAATTAATTAATTAAATATCACTAAATATCACAATTGACAATTCTTAAAAGTTTTCAGTTATTTATATATAAATATTTTGAATTATTTGACATTTTGGTATGTGTGGATGTATTTTAATACATTTACATTACAAAACTATAGTTATAAAAAAGTGATTAAATAATGCTTATAATAAATGAATTAATTTTCCAGATACTGTAATTCACTCAGTGTTAGACGTAACCTTACTGAATTTGTCCAACGCTGCCTGTGTTTTCCTGTACAATTAGACCGTTGTTGTATTTAGTGAGCTGGCGTCCCTGTGCTTGTGTGTGTACGAGTATCTGTGTGTGTGTTTGGCAGGCAGTACCAGTCCGGGTCAAACCAGCTTAGTTCCGAGCCGCTGGGTGACCTGGTGCTTGCCTGCTCCCAATGACCCATATGATTTCATTACTAAGAGGTGAGACACACAGATAAACATGAACGCTGTAAGCCTAAGATACCATGTGGAAGGGGTCACACAGACATGTATAACCCACAAACACAAACAGACAGTTACACAGCACAAATCTGCAGCACTTCACCCATGTACACATGCAAATGTACTTTGCACACACACACACACACACACTCACAGACTAACCAACACACATATAAACAAAATACACACACGAGTTACGTACCGTTAAGGCAACAGTCACTTCATACTTCACACAGTTTATTGCATGGACGTCCTTATTGCTTACATCGTTTTGTATTTAATAACGTTTTAAAACGTGTCAGATGTATTATTTGAATAGCAGTTGCATTTATTGTTTTGTTCACGTTTATCTTTGCTCATATGAACAGTTTTTGAGTTCTAAAAGTGTAGAGGACAGAAAAAATCATAGCATACAAATCCACTAGATGGCGGTGTAGGTTTGTGCTGGCCATTGTTTTTGCAGTGCTGGTGAAGAAACATTCTCTTTGGCACTAGGCGCAGAGACACAGGACAAGGCCTCTGAGACAAAACAAGACATGTGCTTTTGATTTGCCACTATTTACATTTTCTATTAAGCAACACACACCAATCTAATCAATTTGTAGGCCTCTGTTAGGAGTTTTGAGCACTCCATGTCAATATCCACATTAGTGTAAATTCCCTGTTTAATTGTTAAGTCTTTTGTTTGGGCTTGGAGTTTCTCTTTAGCACACGCTGTGTCCAGTCCGGCGTTTCAGGGATGTGCGTCTGACAGCCCTCACTGGAAGAAGTGAGTCTTGATTACAGTAATCATCCCAATGTCAGAATGAATGAGTACAGAGGAGGAGTGTACAGTGCAGCTGCCCACTTCAGCAGCACCTGACACAAAGCCCCTGCTCTCTTTCACCCTCTCTCTTCAACTGTCGCTTTCTCTGCCTTTCACCTCTCCTAGAACCGTCCAGACTGAAGAGGCAAAGGAGCTCTGAGGCATCTGAGGGAGACGACTTGAGCTGGACTGCTAGAAAAGAAATAATGCTGTCATCAGTTACTCATCCTGACTGTTTTCCAAAAACACCAATAAAGAAATTTTGAAAAATGTTCATGTTGCAGAGTTCCATAAATTGGGGATCTTTATTAACATGACAGCTTTGCATGCATAACTGACTGAAATTGATTAAGTCAGTTTTCCCTTTAATAGTAAAAAAAAAAAAGTGCATTATGTTATACATAACTTCTTTGTGTTTTTCCTAGCTCCATAGAAAATAGACACAGATTTGGAAAGACATGCGAATGAGTAATTGATGGCAGAATTTTTATATCTGGATGAACTGTTTCTTTAAACTCTACTAATAAACAAACAGAAACATATTTCTATTTTCAAGGGCTCTCTAGTTCACTTATGTATTCAACTCATCCTCTCTCACCCTTTCTTCTTCTTTCCTCTCCTTTCTTCTCGTTTCTCTGGCTCCCCTCATCGCTTTCTAATGTTCTGATGCTCCATTCTCTGTTTGCAAGATCGTAGCATAAAATGCATGGAGAGGAGAGACTGGGGGAAATTGACTCTAACAAATAGCTTGAAAGGAATGCACAGCATATCAAACTAAAGCCTGCTAAGACAGACAAAACACCATCATTTCCTCCCAACTTCTGATGTCGATGCACAACAAAGTAGCGTGCCAATGCCAGCAGAATGAAAATAGAGACCGAATCCATCTGTGTTTTGTTACGCTGTCACTTTGACGTGACTGGGAAGTTACCTCGGCATGTTTGGTTAGAAGAGAAGAGGTTAGCTTGTTTGATTAGCATCATCTCAGCGGTGTCAGTTACTTGCCTCCTTTCAGTGGTTTAAAGGGGCAGCTGAACCTGTCTTAGAGTGTCTAAAACACTAAATTGTTTTATTGTTCCTCTACTTTATCATAAGCGCTAAATCAAAAGTGATGTTGAGTGCTGAGTTTTCCTATTTTCCTCGGTAAAAATACGCTGTGACTTTAAGAAAGATGTGCATTTGGCGGTGTTCAAAGAGCTGCTTGTTTTTCTTTTTTGTTTGCTTTGATAATGTAAGGGTCATGTATTGCTGACTAGCATAAAGGCCTGTCAAAGCTGTAACTGCCATTTTCTTTATTAAACAAGAACATCAGCGCTTTACCTATTTCTGTATGTGTATGTGTCCATCACTGATATTCAGCGAGGAAAGTAGTAACCTTTACACACACAGATCAGGGGAATACTAATGTCCTGCTCTGTAGTTTTAAAACAACTAAATTACCTCAGCCATCAGAGGCTACTGTGAAAATCACATAACACGCTCACACAAACGCTCTCTTCAAAGTATGAATGCAGGGGCCAGAAGCACACAGCAAGAGAGGCAGTAATGACAGTCCATTATACACACACATTTCAGGAGAGAAAGTAGAAAACACAACTCAGGTATAACAATGAGCTTTCAACGTGCATCTGTGACACAAGGAAATGACTCTACTCCTTTTATTAAAGTGCTGCTTATTTTCCTGTTGAGATACACATGTTAAGAATATTTACTTTTTTCTGTTGTCGCTCTGGCTGACGTTTCTGACGGATGAAAATCCTCATTGTTTCTGCATTAATGCAAGCGCATTTAAAAAGGCCTTGTCTCTGTTCTCCCCGTAAATCGCGTAAATGTTTTGATCGCTCGGCTTTCGTAACGTATGCGATAAATTCCATTACTACAACGTGCTGAGTGCGTATTAGGACGAGACTGATGCTTGTCGTCTATGTTTTATAAGCTTAACCCAAATGGGTGTAATCTGCAATCTTTCTTTTTATCCTGTTATTTTTTGAAAGCATTAATAATTTCTCTTTTTTACAACATGGCTGTCAAGCGTGTACTTCTGCACCTTTCTGCTATTTGATTTCCCATGGTGCTGAGGTGCTGAATCAGTCAATCATTATCTCTGCTTTAGGTGAGCCTGGATCCATGAAACAGGCTTTTTGCAGGTAGTTACGTTAAAATATGCTCCCCCGTGACTGTAGCCAAACCTGTTTTAGGTGTGCTAATGCAGTGGGTTTTGCGTATAAAGACTACTGTTAGCGTATACCGTGAACGCTACACAGACGGCTAATGCTGCTTCGTCAATTGGTGTCTGTCAGAAACGGGACTATTTTGGCCCATTACTGCATTCCAGAATGGATTTTGCAAAATATCTCTGTGACCCTCTGAATTAGCAGGAATTGTGTGTGTAGTCGGCCTGGAAATGATGGTGAGATTATGGCCTGCTTTACAGATTATAGTCATGTTGAGCAACCTGTGGCTATAAAACAAGCGGATGGTTTTAATGGTCATTATCAAATCCACGTAAAAGACAGCCTGTGTGTGGTTTCCAATTTCCATCCTCATCTTCTTATCTGTGCTGGTGTTTTAGAACGTGTTGTTTCTAACCGATGCCATGAGCAAACAAATTCTACAATTCTCTCCATCAACCTTCATTTTATAAATCTGACAGTACAAACAAACAAATAAACAAACAAAAAAACATTAATTTGTTCTAACGCCTTACTTAGCTATAGAGTTACATATAAGCTTTTTTGCTATGTTGTACTGTCTGGAGCTGATCTTTCACGTTCAGCAGGAGGTAAAATGAAGAGCCACTGATCCTCAGACCTCTTGGCCCTTTCTCCCCACAACAGAGTGTATTCTGGGTAATGAATTGCCCCGCTCCTGCTTATTAACCTCTCCTAATGAAATCGCTAGGACACCATTGTTCCTTTAATGAACCTTCAATGACAGGACACAGCCCCATCTTTGTCCTTCGACACCACTGCTAAATTAGAATTCCTTTCTTTCTTCTTTTCCCTCCCTCTCTTTCTGTTTCTGGAGGGCAGCAGGGAGATGAGCGTGTCCTAGCAGCTTTGCCGTTGCCCGAGTTACACTGAGGAAAGAGTAGCGAGCGGATTCCCTGGTTTAAGGGATGGCTGTGGCTACGAGCACCCTTACATTAGCTCTGATTAGCACCTCCAGTATGGATCTGTGGTGCTAATTACTTGTGCTGTCGTGGTTCACTGAGATTTAAGTACCAGCGTCATCCCATTATCCCTTATGCTACAGAGCGCACATACCTTATTGCAGGGTTATCGATACAGGCTGCTTGTTTGGAAGTTTACAAATGCGCAACTGCACACAAGTTCACATGTACACACACTGTAGCTTAACCCCTTTTGTGTAGGTGTGTGAACGTGGGCAACATAGCCCAGACTCTCTCTGGCCTAGTTCTGCCCTGGCCCAGTTTTGGCCCGATCAAACTAAGGAACAGTGTGTCTGGGGAAAAAAAGCACCACAGGGTGGGGCGCAGTGGATCGGATGGCGCATTTGGAGAGACCGAAGCCTCTTGGAGTTTGCACGCAGCCCCCCAGAGTGCGGAGGGCTCGCTCTTTGCTCACCCCACAGATACTAATTACAATTCACATGTCACACACTCACAGGATAATAGGAGTCAGGAAGCAGAATTAGAATATTTCAGAAGCCTGCGGGGGTGTTAGTGCAGGAGAGGAAAGTGTGTCTGTTTCTCTGAGAGTTGGGGGTGGGGGTAAGTTACACAGGGGTGGTGAAAATTGTCTCTATATTTGGCATTTCTATGTGTGCTTCTGCCCCTCGTTTCTGGCCCCGCAACCCCATCTTCACACGCCGGGTGTGTGCTGGCACGATGAAGGCTGTCTGTTAGACTAGATTGAGTGGCATCTGCTGGGTAAAGGAAAAGAGCCGGACTGGCTGTTGGCAAGAGGTTGGCACAAGGTTGGCACACATGGCGCACAGGGTACAGAGGGGGCGGCAGCGCCAGCAGCAGACTCAGCCTGGCCTGACAGCATGATATCTTCTGGAATGAGATGGTCTCTCGCTCTGCTTCATTCCTTTTCTCTCACCCGCTTTCAACACCTTCTCTCGTGGGTCGGTTTCTCGTCCCCTCCTCAGCCATTCTTTCCCATGTCCCGCTTGTTCTGCCATCTCTTATGACAGTCACTTGTTTCTCTCCTTCCATCCACAGTCCTGTTGCTTCATCCTCACTTTTTCCTGCATATTCATCCTCGAAAACAGAGAAATTTTTGCCTGCTTCAGCCCATGTGGTCATTTTCTTCCACCCTTGGGCGCCACTAACTGTTTCTTCTCTGTGCTGAATTTCATGGGTATTTCTATTTGCATGTGTGTTTGCGCACCATGTTTGTGTGTGTGGAAGTTTTCTGATAAAACAAACACTGTTAATGAACCACTGTGCTGACATCTGCAGGAACCCAACGACTAAATTAATGCGTGCACCACATATCAAATAGGAGCCTACTGTCAGCTACTGCATCTCAAAGAGAATACATAACAAGGAGAGACAGTTCAGAGGGAGAGAGAGAGAGAGAAAGAGAGAGAGAGAGAACTCTAGTTCTGCCCTAGCCATTGAGAAACACTTATCAGCAGAATACTCTTAATCATAAAGGGCAGTTACTTTTAAAAATCATAATATTTGGTAATGTGCTTAAAATCATGTAGATTGTATTAGCATCAATACATCTGCTTTTCTCCTGTGCACAAAAGAGATTCTCTCTCTTCTTTGTCTGCTAAATAATATTCCACTAATCAGTGTGACCGTTGTCTGGGCAGACTGACTGTGTTCTGTAGCAGATGAATCCAGGGAAATATGGTGATGGATGATGGGGGCATGAACATGCTCATGTCTGACCCCGCTGCCGTCTCGGGACGATTGCTTCTCTGCCAGCCTGCTGTTGATTGACAGACTCCAGGCAAGTTGTGCTACTATACTGCCATTATTCACCTGATCCAGTCCTGCCCAGGTGTAACATCCGCCTCAGATGTGATATGGGCGAAAGAACAAAAAATAATGAAAACATTGGCAAAATGCAAGAACGTATGGATATAAAAATATAAAAATAATCAAAAATGTTGTAATTAAAGATTCTGTTGGATATGTATGCTTCAAACATCCAGTTTTGAACTTTCACGTTGAAGGTGTACTGAGTAATTTTTATCTCATTAGAAATGTAAATAGTACTTTTGAAAAATGTTTCAAATAATGATGAAAATAAAGGTCTATTCTCATGAAATAAATATTCCAGTCTAATTAGGCTTTTTTTTTAGGTGACCGGGTCACCTCACCTCACATACTCTGTTAATATCACATGATCGGCTGAATACTTACTTTATCTCAGTTAACCCCAATTATCAGACACATAAAGTAGTTTTGTCTGCTTGCAGTGGTGCTAGTGTCATGAACAATTGGTTTGGCAATTGTATTGGCTCACCCAGGAGCATCTGTTTGTAATATTTTTCTGTATGGTATGCTAAGCTAGTACGCTGAGTGGTTAGTATGTAAAATAGAACTTATAAAAATATAAAAATATTGTATACTATTATTATATGGGATGTGTATGTAATTTAACTGACATACATCACAATGGGGAGCATGATGTAATGCCATGGGTATCGATTAACATGCACTGATAAGATAATTTTACTAGACCACCCAGTCATGTAACTTTTAATTAATTTAAGTATATACAAATATATGTGTGTGTGTATATGTGTGTACACACACACACACACACACACACAAACACACACACACATGTTCTGTACCGATGCGGATGAGTCATATGGCCTGCTATTTTAGTATTGAGCTGCATCAACATCAAGCTAATATACTTAAATGTTGAGTCTTTACAGACAACCTAATATCTGTAAGCATGGGTTTATACGCAAAATTGAGCATCCGTGCCACTAAGTGTCAGAATAAATACAAGGCAACTGCCATATCAGCCACGCAGTGCCAAAAAAATGCACCTCTAAATAGACATTTGTTAATTTTAACCTGCCTTAAAGTCTCTTGGATTTTAATAAGTCAGTCTTAAGAAAGCAAAGGAAACAGCTTGGCAAGTGGTTACACAAAGAAATTTGAGCAACATTTTGGCATTTGTCCTGCTGTGTTCGTGAATTGACCTCTACGATCACGGTCACAGGCTTGTGTAATCTACTAATGTGTACAGTAAATTTGTCACTAACCAGTTTTGTAAGCATTAATTCCCTCTTTTTTCCACCAGCAGCATTTAGATCTGAGCGATAGAGACACGGTTGTTTGTCTTTGTGATTAAAAGGCGAGGAGACTGTCCTTTTAATCAGAGAGCGTGCATTATTACAGCCTTGATTAAAGCTGCCAAATCTTTATGTTGTCACCTCTCATCAAGGCAAACAGGTAGGATGCGGTTTTGATTAATTCTACATAGTGAGTGTGTGGAAGAGAGAGAGGGAAAAAGTGTGTGTGATTGCCCAAAGGACAAATCATGACAACCATCAAAGGAATGCAGGAATCACAATTGCATGTTGAGCCTACAGATCGCAATATTCTGTCACCACAGTATGCCAGCAGTACAAGAATTTCCCTGTAAAACTGGTTGTATATTTGGAAAGGGAAAAGTCACTTTTATTGTGTTTATCTTGTTTACACTGTACCTGAGTCAGTGATTAATTAGTAGAAGCAAATGGATAAGATTCACAGTGGTTCCTAACTTCACTGACCTCCTGATATATATTGCACAGAAACAATGTGATTGGCTGGCTTTACAGAGCTTTTTGGAGAAATGCCATAAAGAGTTTTTAACCTGTCACATTTAAAGAGTACAATGTTCATACATTAATTGCTTTGACTATCATGCCCCTAAACAGAGAGAAGAACGCCCAGCTTCTGTTTAGCTGCTGGAAGGTGCTGGAATAGAGTAGCAAACAAACTACAAACTCCTAGTTGCTTAGAAGTTAAACTCATCCACATTAAGAAAATAAATCTGCAAATAACTTTTATGTTATGAAGCAATTTTAGGTTTCAAACAGAGATGGCGACAAAGAGGCAAAAGTTTTCTGCCATTAAATCTTTAAAAGACACTTCAGGTGTTGTTTATGACCTCTAATATTAAGTTAACTATATATTTAGAAAAGAACTGTGGGTTCCATTTTGATTTTTAAGTTTATGTGTCTAAGATAATCTTAGCACAAGGTGTACACTTTTTTGCTGTTTTTTTCTTTCAAATATGTGATTATTTGAATTCAGTCTATTATTGTGGTACAGAATATTAAGACTTTAATGGCTTAAATACTGCAAGTCAAATGTCTGCCTATGTGAGACTACACAAGCAGTGACTGCTCAATGCACACTTGTTATTGAGCCTTTTTATTAGAAAGTCTTTCCTTTTTTGTATATTTTTGTTGTGTAGTATGATCTCTTCACTGTGGTGACCAAAGTGTGCATTAAAACAGCTGCAATATCTCATCATTTCTCTGGTCTCTGAATGCAGGGTTTGTGTTTGGTGAAGCAGAAGTTGAAAGCCTTTATTTAAGGGCTTGTGTTTAAGGGTTCACTGGCCCTGACCTCTCCTCTAATGTCCCACACTAGTGACTCTGGTTGCACATAATTCATGCCATCAACAAACACACACACACACACTTTTCTGTCTTTCACCCGCTTTTGGCTCCTGAGCTTTCACCCCATACCGTGGATCACTGACCCATGTCACTCTGCAGGGGGCTATCCCATCACACCTGGCATCGGCTGAGACCCCCACCTGCCAGTCCAGTCCAGCCCACCCTGGGGAGCAGGTCAGCACATCTCCACAGCACCACCAGATCCACACACACTTGACATGTTATTCAGTCTTGAGGCTTCAAGAGCAGGATTTGCTGACTGATTTACTTTAAATAACATTGAGGGCATCCTTCACGTCGCTTCCTGCTCTTCCCTGTGGCTTTCAGACTTGAGTCAAAGACAGACTAAAGCACAGATAGTCTCAGCTAATCTCATACATAAAAAAATGCCTTCTCAGTGAACAAGTGATGGTATAAGGTCATTCCAAACAGAAGTTCAAAAAAGTGTTCAATTGTTCCAAATGACTGTTATTTCCTTCTATAGCAGTAACTGTGGAGGACGAAGCCATTGAGGAACAGGACATTGGGACGATTGAACGTAACATACTGAAGTTTAAAGGCTTGTTTGCATCAGAGACTCATTTGTATTGTTGGTTGGGGGGTGCTAAGTAATGTTTTTAATGGTTTGGATAATGAAGCACCACCACTTTGGAGTAGTTGGATTGGACTTGTTTCAGATGTTTCAGCAAAAGGGTCTTGAAAGGACCCTATTTAAGATATTGAAAAAATATGAACAACGCTGGAGAAGCTGTTTTGACACTGTAGCCAAGCTACAAGTAGTGAAATTATGCTCATTATACCCTTAACTGAACTGAAGTAACTTAAGTAGTGCAGTTAGTTGCTGCACGCTACAAGCTATTCACCACTATACTACAGCTAACTCATGTACAGTAAAGCAATTTAAATGATCAAGCTTATGAAACACACTTATCAAATAACTTGTTATTAGACCAGTATTTATATGACACAGTATAAATGACTTAAATACATAATTAAAAATATGCTAATTTTTATATAACACTTTAAAAAACAACTATACCGATACCATTTATCAAATATTTAAGAAAATGTAAATGCTACAGGGAGTAAATTGACGCTCAAGTTATATGGTTGATCTATATAACTTTTATCTTCTGTTAAACACCAAACTGTGTCTTTATAAAGACCCTTTACAAAGTGTTTTGTCATTCATTTCCATTTTTCAAGCCTAAGACAATAATGCCTCACGTACAGTATACAAGCACACATGCACATGTTGCTTATTATACATCTTTAAGTAGAATGTGCATTTAGTGCATTTGACAGTAACTGTGCACATATTTAACACTATTTTTTCACCTTTCCAAACCTCTGCGGTCTCTTCCTCCTCCAGACGTGACATCATATGCGATAATCATGAGTCAGCACTCGGGCCCCTCTGCCACCGAGGCTGATTACATGCTCATTATGTGCATAACGTGGTGTTAGGAGGTGTCTAATGCAATTTCTTTACGTGCCGCATTTCAATAGTTCTCCCACACAGACATACGCAAGAGCCAACCGCTGACACAAAATCAATGGCCATATATTCCCACTCTTGCGAACGTTCCTCCCTCGACTGTGTGTATCCTGCTCCTCACGCTTGTGTGCTCAGAATGACCTCAGTTTCGAAAGCTTTCAAATGAGCTTGGTGTGGGTAATTAATTATTTCATGGCATAGTGTCTAAATTACAGCTATTTGACAGCTAGGTTGGATGCATGCGGTGTCAGAGTGTGTGTGTGTTTGTGTGTGTGGATATGCAGCGTGTTTATATGTGTTCCGTACCATGAGAAGGCGTCGGTGGAATACAGAGTGTCACACCAGATGTGGCTAAATTACCTCAGAGCGTCAGGTGATATGACACTGGAAACAATCAGGGTAACAGTGATCTACTCACGCTGCGAGTGGCAGGAACACAATATAAAACCCAAAGAGTGACAGACTGACAGATGGAAAGATGGGTGGAGGAAGAGGAACGAGTGGCATGTGTGAAGATAAAGACATAGGAACGACTGACAAGTCTGAGATGTGGAACGCATGTGTGTGAGGGTATATATGCGAGTAATAGGTGGGGAATGCGTGTATGTGTTGAGTAAATGAGGAAACTTAGCAGATATACCAAAATATATTTGTGATGTTCTTCCTCATTACAAGCACACACATTAATATACTGAAGATTTTAAATTAAGGTCATCCAATTGTTCTTATGTTGTGACTAGCTCTAACTTTGAACTTTTAAACATTTACACTATGCTTAATTTACCCATTAAAATCTGGGAAAATATCCCTCAGCTTAAGTCTAACCCTAGTCCCCGCTTTAAAAGACAGGCCCGTGGCCTGCAAATAGATATTAATGCCTCATATATGTTGCAAACAAACATGGTTCTGATGACTCTCAGATCACATTGACTAGCTTTATGCATAACTCTGTAAGTCAGATACCAATGTGTTTTTCCAGTCCACCTAGAAAGTTTTTGAATGAGATGTATATCAATGTTGGGGATATAAAATTATATAACACTTCAGAAGTTTGTTTCAGTCAGTAAAACATTTAAGAAACTTTGTAGAGCTAGAAAAACTGGCTTGTTACTGTACTTGTTAGTTTTGGATGTTCAGAAATTCAAATTGCAACTGTGGCGTCATTATTTGAATGAACTTTTCCATAATGTTGTTATTGTGGTGTTATTTGTTTAGTGTCTGATTTTTAAAGTACACAATCCTAAATGGCACATTAAAACAAACCCAACTGTGATTGGTCTGTCCTACATAAGACAGCTCTAACCCTAAAATCTGATTGGCTGATCGAATGATGATGGTCCTCCTTTAGTGAATCATATTAGATCGGGACAGATTTATGTATTCATCTTTTCATGCTCCAGTGTGCATGCAAATGCAACTTAGAGCAACCTATAAATGCTTTAAAGCTACAAATCTTTATTCAGCAACATATGGAGTTGAACACAGAGTGTCACAACTGCTAATGTGAGTCTGGAAGCCTCAGCTCAGATTCAGAGCGGAATGTAAAGATGCGCAGGGTAAGAGACCCAGAGAGGACAGCAGTGGGTGGTGATCGATACATTAGCATAGCGTTAGCGGAGCAGCGTGTGGCTGCACAGCTAGAGCAGAGTGTGTCAATGTTAAACCTTTAGCTCCTTAAGAATGGAAACAAAACAACTAAGCAAAGTTAGTCAGACAAGGTGACCGTTTGCAAGGTTGCAAAAGTTGTCAGGGACACTTTATAAGAATCGTGTTTTCATTGTGGCATTCAGTGATCACATAAATGGATTTCATCCCACATAGGTGACCCTCAGAAAACTTAGAATCTTCTCTGTTCTGTCTTAACATGATTGTTTGATAGAATGATGATTTTATAATGTTTAACAGGTCATACAGTGTGCATGTCATTAAACAATCTTTACATATATACATTGATGATTTTGTTATACTTTCCATACACAGCGGCTTATAACATCTTAGAAGAACCCTAAGATACTTTATGAAATAAACAATTAAAAAAAACATGAAATCCAAATTGATTCATGAATTAATTGTAGTCTTATGGTCATTGTGTAAGTAAAACAATTTGTGTTTAAGGGGACTTTACAAAAACTGCTTTTTAAACTCATGCATTTACATGCTGGATTTTCAATATCAAGTAAATAATCATCAGCTCTCCACAGTTTATGTTTTAGACGTTAAAATTGTTACAGGAATTTAAGCAGTGCTCAGTAAATTGTAATTTCAAGTGTAAATGTTCACATCGTCATTATTTATTGTTGTCTGTCAGGTACAAGTAGCTCATTTTAAATCCCCAATTTTATTTTTTTTAAATAGAGAGTTGTTACACCTTGTAACTTGTAACACCTTGGCTGATTTGTAGCATGTTTACAGCTGGTGCAACGGGTTGCAAAAACTTATCAAAAATTTTACTCATATAAAAGTCCAAACACCAATTACCTACACCCACCTCTCTCTCTCTCTCTCTCTCTCTCTCGGTGTGTGTGGTGATATCTGCCAGCAGTCATGCAGGCGAGTTGTGTGGAGGCTCTTAAATGCATACAGAAGTGGAGGAATGTGATGAACAGAGGCAAAGGTTGTTAAAGGTAATGAATCTATAGACATGTGTCTGACTGCTATTGTTGAGTGTAATTACAGTCATGTACAAGTCTCTCTCTCTCTTTCTCTCTCTCTCTCTCTCTGTCTCTTATGCTTTCTGTCTTTCTCTCACTGACGGATTGTGTGATATTTCTGTATTTTGTCCCAGTAAACTCAAAATCAGTGACTTCTTTCTTAGATACTAATATTAAACAGAGAATATAATGCTAATGTAAATGGTGGAGACACTTCATTCAGTTTAAATCAGGGATAAATAATCCTGGAGACCAGTCAAGGCTTTTCTGCTCTGTGCACACACCGTTTATGAGGTCTACATGTCAGAAAGGGAGATTTGGATCATCTCTTACTGTGTAATGAAACTGTATTCATTTGTCTCAAATAATGCAAGCTCTGCTTACTGCAATCTACTGTATGTGTTTGATTTACATCACTGTGTGTGTGTATGTGTATGTATGTGTGTGTATGTGTGTGAATCTACTTAATCCCTGGGACAAATTTGTCCCCATAAGTCTGCCAAAATTCTCATGTTCATTTGAAAAATATAAAGTTAAAAAGTAAAGTTTTTCTGTTGGAATTAGATTGAAAGTATGTGCAAGTTTTAGCTATAATTTATCAACATAGTTCTGGACAATTCTTCCTTTAAGGATTTTTCCTAAATTTCCTTATTTGGGAAAAAATAAAGATATTTGTTTTTAATAACTAAAATACAAAAAGTAAGTAGAATCATTATTGGTATATAAAGCCATGAGAAGTGTACAGTATTTACTGGGTAAATGTGTCTGTGTGTGAGTGAACCAGACAAGAATTAACAGTGCATCCACTGTTACCAATAGCTGTTTGTTGTACCACAGATACTGTCACAGAGAGGGAATTGTTACTGGAAACTCAGGTCTGTGTGAGCGTCAGTCCAGTCAGAAAGGTGTTTGGATTCTGTCAGTAATAGCAACAGTATGTATTTCCACATGCTGATCACAAAACGAGCGAGACGCAGCGCTCTCCATTATATATGTGCCGACGCACCTGCTAGCAATTACTACACCAGAGAAGAAACGTGTGGTGCAGAGCAGTGGCGGCCTCTCTCTCTCTCTCTCTTTTACCACAGCCCCAGGCTCCCTAATTAAAGCCCAGAAACCTGAAGAGCTGTCAGGATCAATCTGCACCTTATACATGGTAAACCAGAACCAGTTATTTGTTTGCACTGCAAACGCTCACCTAGTACCTTACACAGCATCCGGTGCTGTTTATTAATGCAGGTATGCCGATCAAACCATGTTCTTTAATTAGACACACACTCTCCTGCTCTTTTTGAGCTGAGGTATTAATTTATATGCTTTTGTAAAAGTTTTGCCAAAGATTGATTCAGGACATAAAAAATTAAGACTGGCGATTCTTTCAAAATGAATTAAAACGACATACTTTTATTTGCATGCTAAACAACACTCCTGCTAGTGTTCTCGCAATATTCTTTTATTAAAATCATTTGGCAAATCTCATTATTCAGGAGCCTGTTTCAGCTGTTTGAAAAATGCAAAACGCTTGGTTCTTTTGCCAAGGGTACAGCTCAAACCAGTGTCGGTTTTTCAAGGTTGAGCAAACAGACGAGAGCACTGAAGATTAAGAATTACAAATGAATGATTTTTAAATAATGCTTTCGGTAAGGTGGTCGTTTCTGACTGGCAATAGAGGATCACGAATCGGTAGCAAATGAGTTTTTGTGGGATTTGGGGTTTAAGGTTGTTGGCTGAGGGAGAGAAATGCCCTTGCATTCATTACATGCACAGATCCAGGATCAATTGTTAAAGGTGGTTAGTTAAGTGTGACTTCAGGAGGTCCGATGTGGTAGCAGATCAGGGATCAGTTTTTGCAGATTAAAAATGTCCATGAAAAATTGTTTATGATGGTGATTAATTTATTGAATACAGGATGTTGTTTGAGGGCCAACATGTTTGTTCATTAGCATATAGACATCATATAGACATTGTGCCCTGTCAGATCAAATAGAACTTTTTAAGGTTAACTATAACAAAACAATCCTCTTAAATTCTAACAAACACTCAAACACACATGATTTAATTACATAGGAAACAAATGCAGAATCACATAAAAAAGTTTTAATTTTTAAACTAATATATTGTTTTATTATATATAAAGTATGTGTGCCTGTTGTGACAGGGATAAACTCATTAAAAAAAAATATTTTAATGAATATTTTAAATATTCTAATTCTAATGATCTAATGAAGCAAATATTTTCTTTTAGAGGTAACCTGTAGTACATATAATTTCCTTTAATAAAAGTAACAATATAAGTTTATGGTCTGTGCTCATTAAGGAACAGTTTTTATTGGGGTGGATATGTGAACAAACACAAGTGACAGAGACATAAGTTGTTCTCTCTCTGTCTCTCTTCTCCCTGTATCGTGTCCTTACTCTATAACCTTGACCTCCTGCTCCAACACCATTTGACCTAAAGTGACTGAACATTCATTCTTAAAATGTTTGTTTTTTTCTCATTATATATCTCGCCCCATCTTCACAAAATTCCCACTGTTGACACAGCAGCATGTTACTGGCACTGCTGCACATGCAGCTGACCGGCTAACAGTGCGGCGCTGCCACCAGGGGCCATTAATAATGCCTGGGCCCGTCTGTTTCGTTCCAGGAGCTGGAGGATGGAGAGAGGAGAGAAGAAATCAAGACTTGAAAGGGTTTTCACTGACAGTATCATGACGTCCGTGTGTGTGTGTGTGTATTGGGTGGTAATGAGGGGCACATATGGGACAGGGAGCTGGCCCTCGTTAACCAGTCTGAAAAAGGAAACATCCTGTCATGGGCACCAGGCACTGGGAGGACCAGACGGGGTACACACACACACACACTCAGAGACACACTTGATGTTTCACTTGATGTTTGCAATACTATTCCTTCAGAATAAAATTGAAAAAAGATGATTGTCATGTTTTAAAGACTTTGCTACATGTTTATGTTCATCTGAAGCGGATCATCATATGTATCCTTGTGTTGCTACCTGTTTGGGTCTGTTTGGGCCGGAAGGGCCCAGCTGGCATGGTGCCCCTCGCTGTGGCACCCAGAGCAAAGGACGAGAGTGCAGGCCGGGCTTTTTTACAGAAAGACCTCACCAGCTGTCAGGACAGGCCAGACAACAGCGCCTGTCATTCAAACCCTCTGGGATTTCTGCAGTCAACGAGAGTTACAGAATCTGTCCTGCACTCTCCCTCTCTCTCTTTTGTTTGTGGACAGTAAAATGGATTATGTTGCCAGGTTGAAACTCCTCCGGGGACCTGTGTGTGGATGGAGTTGGGAGCCCGACTCAGTTGCAAAGACGCTATTGCTGTCACTTTCTTTCTCTTTCTCTCTGTACCTTTCCACCCTTCCTGAAAGTGTGCTAAAACACTGCTCAGAGAGTAAAGGGTGAAGTAGAGTGTGGGGAACTGACAGTGAGTCTGTCTGATTCTCTCACTCACTCGCTCGCTCAGTCTCTCTCTCTCCTATGGCTGTCACTGTCCTTTTGAAAGCAGCTGATGTCACTTCTCTGTAGCACAGCTGCCTGAGTCTTGACTCCAGACTGTGTCTACTGCTGTTGTGTCTCCCAGGCTGGTAGTTACGACTGGAGTTAATACTGTAGCAAACCCATCAGTTGGAGCTTTTCCCCCAATCGGCAGTTTCCCTCTGGTTCATTGTTTAATTAATTGTACAACATTTACACCTGAAATAAAAACGAGTCTTGAGAGTCTAAGAAAACCACTCTATGTAAATCTTGCCCATAGGGGTCAGTAGTACCTCACAGAATTGTAAAACATATATTAATAAGGTTGGAGAGTTTATGGACAGGAAAGACACACACACTTACACGTGTACATCACACTGAAAATGTTTAGTTAACTGTAAATGTGGAGAATCCTAATTTGAGGCCCAAAATGGCTGCCGTACGTGGCGAACGGGGCTGCTTAGTGGCATTCTGTGAATATGACTCACCCTCTCTGGAAAATCACCTACCCTCGCACCCCCCTCCAGTGTCCCTCATGCTCGGCCCCGGCAGGGGACACAGGCCTCCAGCCAAATCACTGCCACATGCAAATGAGCCCTGTCCATTCAGGCTGAAACGCAAAGACAGAAGAGCGTATGGCCGAGCAGCGGGACCACCCCTCCCCCGCCAATGTCACCCGCTTGCTGTACGCTCACAAGCGCATGCACACATAAACACACATACCAACCAGTTCTTTAAGTACAGTGCTACTACCCTGGCTCACACACACCATAGTCTCATATATGTGTACTTTATGGGTACCCATGCAAATCACCCATCTACGCCATATGCTACTAAAAAAATCCACAATATACTGCATGATCATTTAGGTGTAACCCTACAAATAGTTGGAAAACTGAAACACACAAATGAACAAAATTGTTTCTAATTAGATCATTTAAAAAGCTTGATGCAAATATTTATTTTCATTAATCTAATGTCTTTGAACAACTCACATCAGGAGAAAACTTAATTTCAAAGAAAAGATTCATTTTGATTAAACAGATACCAATAAACCTTTTTATTTCGGGGAAAAGCCATTTTTCTCACGTTGTTGAGTCTGTGGTAAAGTATTGGCTGTATAGCTTTGTTCTCATTCTGAGAGGTGAATTAAATGTCCCTCCCGCAGACAGGAATAAAAACGAAAAGCTATTCCTGCCTGAGAAGGTATCACTCCAAACACACAACATTCAATTATCTCTGTTTAAATGTTTGAAAAGCAGCTATCCTCATTATTACTATGATGCCATGGTAAACAAACACAATTATAGAGCTGTCACTCTGTCGCAAAAGAATTCCAACGTTAATATTTGATTTCAGATTTAACAGTATTGATATGTTATTACGCTGCTAAAATTATTAAGTCACATTCTTATTTAATGTTTTGTTTTTAATTAAGCTGTCACCATAAACAGGTTAAAAATTATGTTGGAAAAATATTGTCAATGATCACAGTTAGATAACAATGCAGTCTAGGGCATTTTTATTATTGTTATTATTAAATATACCAAAACATTATTACTATTATTAATAATCACTGACAAATTGTTACTAAAAATAGTTGAATATTCAACTATTTTTAGTAACCATTAAGAGAATGATTGAAGTTGAACTTTATTGGTTCCAATCTGTATTAATTATGTAGCTATAAATAAGCGTCTTTAAAGATAAATGATGCTGGGTAAAATAAATAAATAAATATAACTGCACAAGATTTTGTCAAGTTTTTACAGAATATTTTTTACAGACAAAATGTTCTGTATTCAGGATATGTTTTAAATTATTTCTATACATACTGCACTTTTAAATTCTACACTATTGTATCTGTTTTACATACCAAATAAGAAATTTAAATGTATATGCAACAAAATTTTCGTTATTTGAGTTATTTGAGGGGGCTCTCAATTGTATTTCTTTCTCAATTGTATTGTAATTGTATTACTTATGCAAGTTTGTGTTTTAGATTTCTTGTTATTTTATTCAAAGCAAAGCATCCAAACAACACAAACAGTAATGAAAAAGCAAAAACAGAAACGTTGAAACGGTTCTGATGTGGAGCCCCCAGAGGAGTTTGATGGTAGATCGCATCATGCACTTATAACGTGACATATCTATTAAACTTGTTGTCATCTTGTCAGTTTCTTTTCCCTAGCTCTGCTTTCTACTGTTATGCTATAGAAACATGTCAGAACATGATATATGAATATGGTGTAAACACAGACCTCACAGAAAATAAATTTCCCTGAGGTCAAGGTCCATCTGCTGTGTCTATGTTGGTTACACACTTGACCTTTGAACTCTGACCTCAGAGTCAGAGGATCCAGAGGATCTAGACTCTCGCTCTAGATATACTGGAGTGATGGAACTGATGTTTAAATAGATAGAGCAGTACCATATAGGAAAAGAAACCAACAACCAGAGTGACAGAAAGAGAGAGAGAGAGAGCACAACAACAACACAAACATAGAGGGAAAGAGATGTAAGGAGGGGAAAATATTGCTTCTGGACATATTTGTCTTAAACCAATGAAAAAACACTGTCTCACCTTTGCAGTGCATAGGTCATACTCTGCCCGGGGCTGACTTAACATCTGGGAAACACTTACAGAGAGAGGAAGAGAGAAAGAAACAGGGAGGAAAAGAGATACATCTTCAACAGTTCCGCGCTAAAGGGCTCAGGAGACTTTCTTTATGAGCCACTGCGAGCCGGCGGGGTCAGGCCGTTTGCGTGTCTTCCATCTTTCTCTCTAACAGGCTGTGATAGGTGAGCTGGAGAGCATGCGTCCATTGTCACGGCCGTTGCTCCTCTGCTCTTTTAAAAGCTCTGTGAATAGCTTGAATTCAGACATACCTCCACTCTCCTGCCTTCATTAGCACATCTGTATGGCCAATCGGGGGATGAGACAGGCCCTGGGCTTGAAAAGAAGGTGCCGCTGACAAAGGTTATAGAAAAGAGGGAGCCATTTGAGTGCCAATGAATAGACAAGAGATGGAAAGAAAGAACGAGAGAAAGAAAAGGGGGGAGAAAAAAGAGAGCGAGGGTAAAAAGGGGAGCGAAGGGTCCGATTAATTATTGCAAGGCTGCTAGGTGCCGATTTGGCTTCTCACTCCAGTGGCTCGGTGCAGGGCTCTTGCCTCCGGCCGTGTCGACGGGCCTCATTAGCCGGCCTCTTGGGACCTGACAGAAATTGTTAGCTGGATGTGATGGCCGACTCTGCCAGCACCAGACGTCCCCCTCCACGTCCCCCTCCCTCCGCGCCCCTCGTCCGGACAGGAGAGAGGATTCCCTCAACCAGCGAAAAAGAGGCCTAACAAGGCCGCCTGTACAACACCTGTAATCAAACCGCTCAAAAAACGCCCAGGGAGACCGGCAGGGTGGGCGTCTGATTGGAGGGTTGAGCAGCTGAAAGCTAAGGCCGATCCATAATTGATGTGTGTGCACAATTACGGGCCTCCAGACATGGGCAAAGTGTTGCACAAGAGCGCTTCAAGGATTGTTGAATTTTATCTGCCGTTGCATAAAATCAAGGTTTTGTGCGATCAGGAGATGTGTTGTAAAAGACACTGGCTGATCTCCATGAATGAGCGACTCGCTCTGATAGATATGCAGGAAGCTGCCACTGCTCTCCATCTTTGATTTATTTTTTTATCTCATTCGCTTACAATTCATTAGCCTGCGTATGTTTGCGGCACTAATTTGGTCCCAGGTTTTTATCTGGGGTGTTCATTTGATTTTCTCGCTTGCTGCTTTTGGCAGAGTTTATTTGCCTGGCTGTCCCAAGAGGGGACCATCATCTAGGAAATCGGAGGGCATTCATGCTTTCAAACAAACAGAGACAAACTTCCCCTCTAAAGCTGCTGACAACCTTTGGTAGGTGTTTATACAAAGACATACAGTAACAGAGCGGGTTTCCACAAACTATAGTGCCATGGTGACTTTACGTCCACTGTAAACATGTCAGACACACGTAAATGCGTCAGCACCCTGAAATGACAGCACATTGTTGTGTGTCACCTGCATAACATCTCTGTGAACGTTAAATGTGATAAATCACAGTTTACATAATTCCACATATAAGTATTGAGAGCAGCACGAGACAGTGTACAGTAAAGCCTGCAGGAGTGAGACAGAGAAGCTCAGAAATGGCAAACATGGGTAAAAAAAACACAGCACACAGAGCTCTGGGGGATAATGACGGCTTTAAGGAACACCGAAACTCACTGACATTTACAAATAACAGAGCTGAGACCCTTTGTCCCACAGCTATGAGCTGTGAGTTTGTGATGAGAAAAAGACATGATATATCAGCTGAGGACTTAGGAGCTTTTGTTTAGTCATAAAAAATATTGTGAAATACATTATTTGCGCTTATACCCGGACATGGCTTATCTATAGGCTGCCTTTGGCATCACACAGAAGACTTTATTAAAACAACAGAACTTTTCAAGGTTCTAAATTTGATGAAAACTGATTTGGTGTCAGTTCTAGGAAAAGAAGCGTGGTGAATTAGCCTAGAATTAAAACACTACAGAATATACAGTAATATGAGTAAATTTAGTAAAATGCCAAAGAGCAAAATAACTACAAGCAAATGTTTACTTGATTCTGTCAGTGAGGGAAATAATTAAGACACTGGTTTATAAGTTGATTAAATAGCTTTTTTAAAATGAAAGGATCTTTTAAAAAGTCTTCCTGAGACAAATTAACGCAAGCAAACAAACAAATAAAATAACAAATCTGTGCAGCTAATGAGATATTTAGGGATTATTAAATGTTTTCCTTTTTTCAAAGCAACGCTTTAAGATATATTAAAGAGAGAGAGGGGAAAAAAAGCAATTTTAAAAGCGGATATAATATTGACAAAACATTCTCTTTAAAATGCGATCCGTTTTTGTGTGTGGGCTTCCCCTCGAACCTTCAACCTGCCGCAGTAGTTCTCTATTGAAAAAATAATCTTGCTATCCAATTATGAGAAGTTTTACTAGAAACCAATTAGAAACAAATCATCAGCGTATTACAAATTATCTGACCTCTGCATCCCGGCCGACGATAAACTATAATTTGCCTGTATTTAGAAATGCAAATCCTTTCCTTCAATTTTTGTTTTAACCTTAGCATATTATAATTACATGCCACAACAGCATGTTGTAACCTTAATGGCAAAGTAAAGCAACATACAGTTGTATAATTAAGCAGAGTATTTTAAAAGAAAGGATATTAATTAATGTTACATGAGTTTATTCAAAGGGCCCGACCCAGAATATTTTACAGACGAAATTCAATTTTCTCCTATTATCATAGCTACAAAAAATAATAAAATACACATTGCCCTAAACAAAATGGGTTTATGGGTTATAGTTTTGGGATTTGAAACAGAAATATCTAGTGTCTCATAAATGCAATAACTGTACAGTATAAAACCTACAATTTATATTTTTTTTTAGGAAAGTATTTTTGATTTAATTTTCTAGACCTGTTTTAGAACTAAAAATGGGGGGAGCGCAGAGATAGAAAGAGAGAAAGAGAGATAGAGAGTGCGAGTGCACAGGCAGATACAGATAGAGAGGGTGAGTGCGAGAGGTGTACATAAGTAGCCCACGTGCAGCTTCCTGCAGCTGTAGTGTTGTATCTAGAGTCTTCACCCCTGGGTGTCAACAGGTGAGAGTGGGTGATAACAGTGTTTGATGTTGCCAGCCAGAATTTATACCTCCCAACTTTATTTCTTCTCCTAGACCTCTCTTCAGACTTCAAAGGCCCCCCCACTCGCATCTCGCTTTAATCCAGCAGCACACAGGCCCTTCAGTTCAAAGCTCCTTCGCATGCTCAGAAGCCCCCTTCCTCAAAAAACTGCAACCCAAACTTTTCCCTTCCTCCCTTTCCACAGTCGCAATTACATCCCCTCTCATGCGTTGACCAACCTCTGTTATTAATTAATCCTACAAAGCAGGCTCATTTCCTGCCTCTCTCCGATTGACAAGAGATGCAGGAACAGAGGAGGCTCCTTTCAAAGGACGTTCGGCTCAACCAGGAAAAGAGGGTGGAAAAAAAGAGTTGCGTAGAGGAGAAGAAAGACCTGCTCTCCCAAAGTGAGGAGGGCGGAGGGTGCATTTGATACCACGCTACTTGGAAGTGATTGAATGCTTTGTTGCCAAGAGCTCTTTACTAATCTTCTACCTGCCAAAAAAATCTTAAGCTCTAGAAACAGAAGCTGAAGAGAGTGTGAGAGGAACTGAGAGCTGCTGTCCTGGGTGGCCATCGGTGGATGTATTTCTCCAGCGCGGTCCTCTCGTTTCATACAAACCCCTTTGCTCTGAGAAAAAAGAGCTTTTTCTCAATGAGACTGTCAGTTGGAAAGACGCAGAGAGGGAAGGGGAGGGGGAATGATGAAGAGATGCAGGGAGGAGAATTGAAGCAAAGAGATTAAAGATTTTCATTCAGATGGTGTGATTGTGACTGGAGGACGGTTAGCAGATAGTTAATTCACAAGTACTTTATTTGTGTGGTTAGTTCATTGATAGGGACACTGATCTGTGGGAGAATTCCTGAAGGGAGAGACGCCGTCTTTATTCAGAATGAACATCAGATATTTCAGCCAACTGGATGCATTTGTTAAAGTGGACAGCACTATTCTGGCAACAGAAGAAAATTAATTCACCCATAATAAAAATTCTTAACTCAACCGTTTAAATGACCCTGTTTTGTATCTGTACATATATATCTGTATATATGTATATACGTAAATTAAATAATGAGGTGCTTTGAACAGAAAGTGTCAAGAGAATCATAAAAGTGATACTTCAAATTACTGTTTGGGAATGTTCAATTAAATGTTTGGGAATGAACCTTACTGAAACAAAACAGATAAATGGATATGATGGTATAATGTCTAAAACACACTACATGAAAGAATTTTGCAATGGTTTTAATGGAAACGATAATGTGTGCATTTTGCTGGTAACATATTGGGTTCTGTTGGTGGGATGTTTTCTGGTGGGTGGGGACCAATAGAACAACATTAAGTCCTAGTTGAAAAATGCCCAAAACACACTTCAAAATCATTTTTAAAAGGTTTTAGTGGTAAATGGTTTGTTTTAGTTTGTTTTCCACCATTTGTAGTGGAACCGTTAGCATTTCTGTAATGGGTTTTTATTGCTTTTTCAGCAGGAAAGTTTCATTATATAGAATTTACAGAAAGGCTCATACACCTCAGTCCACTGATGTTATTCCAGATAACTTAAATAAGCGGCAACAAATTACCTCAGAGTTAGACTTCCGAAGAGCATTGACCTTAGTGTGATATTTTGCGTGAAAGGTCAAGGCTAAAGGTGGCAGATTCTGATCGCGCTGCCCGGTAGTTCACTGCTAATAAACAGTCACAAAACACTGACAGGTGTGAAGGCCTCTGCCCTAAGCACCCCAAAATTCTCTACACAGGAAAAGAAAGCTAAATATTCAGCTATAGGGACACACACAGGGGCATTCACAGGCCCTGAGCGCTGACCCCGAAAGAGCAAACCCTCGGCACTGTTAACCCCCAAACTGGCCAGATGTCTGCCAAGACAGAGAGCACGTTTGCCTGACCGCTCTTCTGATAGCTAGCGCTGTTAGCCATGCTACACATGGTGGCCTGTGTTTTTCTATCATTCATCAAGCTGGTGTCACCCGTCAGGTTGGAGCGTTCATTTTCTCCCTGTGCGCCGGGTCAAGTTAAATGAAGGGTGAAAGTCTAAAGCAAACAAGATTAATGGCAACACCTGATTAAGAGTGATTTCCTTTTCCTGTCCACCGTGTGGTCAAAAGCTGCAGTTAGTGCGGTTTCATTATCCCGTTTCGTATAAACTCACCCAACTCACTGTTTTTCCAGCCAATAAAATAAGATCCTTTAACGGCGGCCGCAAAAAACTGGATTCCTCACAGTGAAATGCTCTGCCGAGCATCTATTTATTTGAACAGTGTAGATTGCTTTGCAGGAGAAATGAATGCTGGCACTCTGCATACAGAGAGCTTCCTTCTGGGTAATATGGTCCCATGGGAGGGTCTTATGAACCATTAACAAACTTCCCACTTCAGATGGGCAGCCATGATGGCAAGACAAACAAACAATTTAAAAAGTTAATATTCCTCTCCTGTTTGGACGGACTGATTACTTGCATGCTAATTCTGCCAGTGCATGTAATTTATCAAACTGCCGCCTCTGCTGAGGATCAGAAACTGGCCTCTCATTTTGGCAGGTTTCCCCCTCTGTTAAAATCACACCATCAGATTACATTAATTATTTGGTCTCATTAATTAGCAGAAGTTCTGCACACACTGAAAGATTCATACACATGTTACAGAATTATCGTCTCATTAAAGTTTATACTGCAGATGTTATCATTCAATGTATGGAAACAAAAATCACTAATGTAAGAATAATACAGTTATTGATTTATTCTACTCAAGGGTATTTAAGACCTGACAGCAACATACCACCTACAATGTTGAAGTATTTCCACATCAACAAAGTTTATTTGAATCTGATACTTTCTCTCTTTCTTTTTACTTTTTTCTCTCTCTTTCTTTTTCGTTTTCTTTCAATTTTCAAATGAAACTATTTAAATAATTTTAACCCTAAATGTACATACACTAAAATGAGGACAAAAAAACTAAAAGACAGTGTTTGCATCATATATTAATAATTTTTCCCATTAATACTGACCAAAATGTCCTTATATAGCCTTATGACTGCAGTCCTGTCCTAAAACTACCACCAAGTAAACACACACAGACGCTCTCTGTATTCATTCTTGTTGCATCTGAGCAGGCGCTCTGTTATCTAATTAACCCAGATTTGATTGCAGGAATAATTCATTTTGTTGCAGCGTTGCAGAACTTCAAAGCTATGGACAGATGCTGAGCCTGCAGAAATGAAGCTGAGGGAGGAAGACACTGAGGAAGATGAGTAGTGATGAGAGAGTGACGAGAAACTTGAGCGATCGAGCACTTTAAAAACGTAATGACTATAAACACACACTAGCAGGACATTGGTAAAACACTGATGAACACATCAACTCCAAACATAGTATTTTTGGAACTTGGATCAACTTGCCCTACAAATGAAGGTAAAATGTTTTGAGGTAATGTAGATCTTTATTAAAGGTTTCACTGTGTTGTTAATTGTCTTAAAAACACAAGAGAGAATGGGACACTTAGAATAAATTTGACATCACTTCCTGTCTTGGCACATCTTGTCAACTGGACTCATTAATGACAGATTAAATAGCAAGTGTTGTCACACATTCATAAAGCTTTAGGTAATTTTAATAATTGGTTTAAATGTATCTACAGCAAAAAAGTGTCAAAAATATAATAAAATCAAAAATTTGTTTTCAGTGAACAAACATGATGCCAGTATTTAAATCATTGTACCTGATTAGTAGTGTAAGTCTGCATTGCAAGTCTGTACTGTGTCTGTATTGGCCTTCATACATGAACGTTTATGAGTATGAAATATGTTATTGTACGATTGATGAGCTACAGTAAGTCTGTGTTGGCACTGGAGAATAACATTCTGAACCAATTAGCAGCCCCCTCAGGAACTGACCACCTGTCCAATGTGTTTCCCTGC